>QRAA01000061.1:0-29590 GCA_003670145.1 Fusarium subtropicale
GAAGAGAGGAGGAGGAGAAGGGAAGAGAGGATGAGGAGGGGGAGAAGGGGGGCGCTGACACATGCATCGACGCCATATGCGTCGTATGCTGTGCCAGCGCCGAAGTGGTGAGAGACATGGTGGGAGATGCCATGTCTTTCGTCGACTAGAGAGTTGGGTATTGCCAAAGAGTGTTACCGATCTTGAGCAGAGGGTCAAACTGATGTTCTCGATAAGATAACAAGTGATATCGGGTATGTTGAAATCTTAAGAAGATGTGTCGAGTTGTTGTCAAGATGGATAGCTGTGGAAGAAGAATCCAAGTTTGAGAATTAGAGGACAAGGGGAATATTTATACCAGAGAAACAATTCAAAGTTCAAGGGAATCAGTAAGTACCAAGTCCATTACTTTCTAGGTTTTCTATCTTTTGCGCAGTCATGGATGAAACTTCGTCCCCTTCTATGTCTCTACGGACATTTTGTTCTATTCATGAGCCGATAAGATTAAACATCACCCAAAGTATCATCTAAAATAGACTGTGGCGTTCGAATTTATTTCGATACTGAATGTTGATTCGATGGGACACGTCTCCCAACACACTATCATGGCCTCCGACGCGAAACTTCAACGAAGTCACGAGACCTTCACTCAGAAAAGCTTGATCTTTCTTTATTTAGCATCAATCTTCAACCTAATCAGCTTAAACCCATCCCTGCGGCTTATGAGTCACCGGCCAAGGGAGGGGAGAAAGAAAAAGAGTTTCCTCCCCAGGTTGACATTGTGCTGCCTAAGGGGACTGACATCGTCGGTGGCAGAATCGATCTTTAAGGTTTGGTGATATAAGGGGACTGACGTCGTCGGTGGTAGAATCGATCTTTAGGTTTTGTGATGGGATCCCCGACTATTATCTACAATGTTATTCCACAATTGATGGCTTTGAGGGAGCCTCTAACTTGATCACATTACGAGTGCAAGACATTTGGATAGCAAGAGTCAAGACAACTGGCGCTAATAAGTGCTTTGGTACGACATGTCGTTTATTCAATAATCATACATTCTAATAAGTATTGCTCTAACTATTTGATATATTCTCCCAAGCCCTTCAAGACGAATCGCTGCCGCCCAGAAAACACAAAACATTAAACTCTCTCAGGTCCCTCAGCATACTGGCGCCACAATGGGTCGTTCATAAGAGTCTCCATAGCCTCGTTCTCAGTGTTGACAAATACCTCGATACCTGGGCCCGCCGCAGGTCGTTGGGGCAGAATGACGTGCATAGAGTGTGTGACTCCTGCCTTGGGAGGTCGGACCGCGAGGATACTCTCGCCCAGAGCAGCACCCCACTTGATGTCGTAAAAGGGAAACTCTCTCCATGATGACAGAAGAGCATGGTTGCCTGGCATGTCGAGGAAAATGGTAGGAATGAGACGAGACACGTTATCGACACGCTCGACACGTGCAGTGATGCTGTCGAGGTATGAGTCCTTGGACTTGTTGACAGCACCTCGGACGATCAAAGCGATGTCGGCAAGGGTAACTTCATCCTCATTCATCAATGTGTCAATGTCCATGATAGCAGGAGCGAAGCCAAGAATGTTGCCGATAGTGTGCTTGTGGACATCTTGACCAGCATATCGACGACGAGCATCGAGAGCGAGGCCAAGCATAGAAGGTCCAGTGGGCTTAGTCTCACCCTCCTTGTGCTTGTGCTGAGCGTTCATTGTGCATCGCCAGACAAGAGCTGTGATAGCATCGTTAGTCGAAATGAAGGGAGCGTTGTCCTCATTTGACTTGAAGTGCTTGGCATTGGAAGGGGAGGCGAGTTCCTTGAGCGCTTGAATCTTTTCGGGCGAAAAGTAAAAGACGTTGCCATGGGCGATAGGCATGGCAAGCTTTTCAGGAGGACCCGTGGGTGTGAAAGGAATTTCGAGGTACTCTGCGTGGTCCTCAGGGTTTCCAGGCTTGGCACCTGAAGACTTGGCAATTTTGGCTCGGTCGGCCATGGGGATTTCAGCTGGCTCGGTGATAGGGATACCTTGAGCCTTTCGGACTTCTTCGGCGAGAAGCTCGGTGAACTTGTACATGCAAGCGCCATCAATAACAGCATGCAAGAAAAGCATGTTGAGAAGAAGACCACCCTTGACAAAGTTCAATTGCATCATAGTGGTGTTGAGTCTATCGACTCCAGCAGCAGGCCACTCTCCACCAAGACCTCGTTGACAGACAACATTGGGGTCTAGAGCCGATGCAGGAAAGCCCTTGGTCTTGAGTTCCTCGAAAGAAGGAAAGTCTTCATTGCGAAGGTCCTTCACCTTGAAGTCGTGCTCAATCTCATCGCCGTAATGGCGGAGTTGTAGCTTACCATCCTCGAGATATGTGGGGGTGGGGACAAACTCGCAGCCAGCAATGGGAACGCGGTCCTTGAAAGCAGTGTAACTCTTCTTGAAGATTGTCGTCAACTCCTCAGCATCGTAGTTCTGGGGGAGCTCAAAGTGGTACACAAGTCTGACCCAACCCATCGGGCCAATGTATTCTGTGGGAAGCAGGGGGGGCGCAAGGTCTACGACCTCAGTGACCTGCTCAGTCATGGTAGTCTTGACAGAGACTTCCTGGGGTTGGTCGACGACCGAGATCTGAGATGGAACAGCAGCCATTATGGTCTGCTTGGCTCGTTGCTTATTGGAGACGGAAGCGATGTAATGGAGGAATCGTAGGAGGATCGGGAAGGGGTAGAATGGATGCAACAGTAGTGGATATGGCACTTTTGGTTTCTTCTCGTCAGTTGCGGACAGGCCTGGCTTCTAATACTCGTGTAAAAAGGAGACCTTGTGGCGACGCGAAGCTGTCCGCCACCGGGTTCCGGTCCCCGAGCTTTTTTTTTCATTGCTGGGTTCATGTTCTACTGCATATCGGTAGGTATCCGTACGGTCGTTTCCGTTGCAGGGTCTCGCTCTAGTCTGTCAAACAGAGTCAAGGTGCACAGGCTAGGCCAGAGGGTGAGAGACTGCAACACAAGGAGACAATCGATATCGGGATTGTTACTAATTGGAGTTCGGGCAATATCCCTTAGTATCCGTTATTGGCGCGTTGTGGGTGGATCAAGTCCATCATCAGGGATGCGATTTGGGAGTTAACGATCAGTACCTGAACTTGGCATGGATCAACACGAAGATAAGGAGGATTCAAGTCCACTTCGACCCAAGCTTGGATTGTTTATCTAGCACGGAGCACGTGGCTCAAGGCCGGACGCTATGAGACCCTGAGACTTGTGAACAAGTTGGCCGAAGGGAGAAAAGATTCGCTGTTTACTCAGGGTGGGTATGGCCTTAGTAAGTCTCTTCAAAACACTAGAGGGCATGAGACCAAATACATAATCAACTGGGGAGTCATTATGGCATCAAGTCATCCATCGACTGATCATACCTCCGGTCTGTAGGATGACCTCTCCCTCGGTTATTGCCCCTGCATGAGTTTCGGCATTACAACGTCGAATCGAGAAAGTCACAATTATTCCAACATGAAAAATACAAACTGCTCCGGGGCTCTGGAACAGTTTCTCCTAGCTGATTGCGACGTTGCATAAATGTTTTGGTCCATAAAAGCAGATCCTGAAACATGCCTGTCTTTCGGGTCTCTACCCCTGTCACACGCGGACTGAAAACGGTTGCGGATGACAAGGGTTGAGCACCCAGTGGCCTGTTCGTCATAACTAGTATTGACCAGAGCCGCAATCTGTCTTGGCAAGCCTCACCTTCAGATTACTGTCAGAACTTAGTCCAGATTGCGGACATCTGCATCTTAGCAGATATGGGAACTCGACATAGCTTCTCAATGCGACCAAGTCCAAGCTTAAGCATCGTCCTTCAGCTCGGGAATCGCCGTACCCGTCAAGAAGATGCGTGATGGTCCATGACGCGAAGGAGTGCAATCGTCCAACAAAGGGTAGCATCAGAGTGGACACGTCAAAAATCCCCCTTCCCACTTTGCGTACCGATTTTTCAAAGATGTGGGCTGACTGTCACTGAGCAGTCAGGCAGCAAAACGTTCTAATTTCGACTGAGATGAAGGTACATAGCATGCTACAGGCTGTCCTGTCCGCAACGGCTAATGATTGACGCTCCGTCCAAGGAACAGTTCGAGCATGTTGGAAGAAGGAATTCTTGCCACGAGGAAAAAGAAATGACATCCCCGCATGGTCGTGTTTCGTCACCCGGTTTCTGTGCTTTCTTTTTGTGACCAAAATTCCAGTCTTTTATTATTTATTAAATGGACCAACAACCCCATGGGCAATCTTGAGAAAGCCTCCGTAAAATTCGATTTCTGTATGCAGCTAAGCTGAGTTGGCAGTAACTCTACTCTGAACTATGGAGCTGGATCCCAATATCGTCGCCATCTTTGGTCCACCACCAAAAGATCTTGATCTTAGCCGACATCAAATCGCCACCTACAATATCGTTACATGTATCATTCTTGGAATCGCCTTGTTGGTGGTGGCTTTGCGCTTCTATGTGCGGAACATGAAGTCTGCCCAGTTGGAGATGGATGATTGGGCTGTGTTGGTGAGCTTGGTAAGTCCGCCATGCCTCCATTCTATGACCTATTCTTAACGTGTTTGTGCAGATTTGCGCTGCTGCTACTGTCACAATGACCATCTTGGGTATGTATTCGGTCTAAGTGGTGTACCGGATGTGACTAATGGTGTTTAGCTGGTGAAAATGGCTCAGGGGCACATGTCTGGTCCATCAAGATCATGACTCTCGTTCAGGTTTTCAAGGTACGTTAGGCTTGTACACAACCTTATTCGGCTGATACTAACGTCTAGCAACAGCTTGTCTATGCCGAGCCCTTCGTGTACGCCCTCGCCGTCACATCCGTCAAGATCAGCATTCTCCTCCTCTACCGTCGACTCTTCCCCCTCGGTATCGACAAGAGCCGCGCCTATACGATAATGTTTTACATCGCCACCTTCCTAACGAGTTGCTATCCATTCATCCTTTGGATCACAATGGCTTTCGCCTGCAAGCCTATCAGCTTTTTCTGGAACCAGTATATCGGTGCCAAAGGAAAGTGTATAGATGTGAAGCTATTCTTCCTTGTGCTGGGCATCATGAACATGGTCAATGATATCATCATTCTGAGCGTCCCCATTCCCCGTATCTGGACCCTGCAGATGAACAACAAGACCAAGGTTTCGGTTATTTGCATTATGCTTCTCGGGAGCTTGTAAGTGTCCCCACAAACTCGGGCATGCAACTCTAGTGTTAACTTTATTTAGTGTCTGTGTTGCCAGTATCGCTCGTATCTACTACCTATGGGGTTTCTTCCAGAACCTCGATGCTACATGGTGGATGGGGCCTTCATTTGCCTGGTCAAGTCTGGAGCCCTCCGTCGCTATCATCTCAGCATGTCTCCCTACGCTGGCGCCTCTCTTTCGACTCGGTCGCATGAACGCAACATCGCGAGGCACGCCCTCTGGAGGAAATGAGCTATCCAAATCAGGATCAAAGCATTTTCAGCTATTCAGTGTCAACCGAACGAAAGGAACTGGATTCCAAAGCGACGATGAGGTCGAGTTGACATACGATATTGGACGAGGAGGAACTAGTGATTCGGCACCATGGAATAACAAGGAAAACAAGGAATCATCTGCGGAGCAGGGTATCGTTGTTTCGACTCAGGTATCCGTCACGCGTCATGACAGGAAGAGTCTCCACAACGAAGGCTAGAAGGATCTTCAAAAGTGTTTTTTACATAGTACATATCATTTCATTCTAACGGATGCTGATCCCAGTGTCATTGCTCGTCGGTTGCGTCAAAGAGGACAAGCGTGACTCGCTCGCCACAACGCGCCCTACAGGGTAACGCGTCTCAACCAAACCACCTTGACTCATAATGCATGCTTCTATTCTGATTTGTGGACATAATAATTGAAATGCTTATTTACATTGATTAATTCCATTTGGTAGGTTTGAGATACTTATGTGCAACTTATTGATGAGATAATGGTGGAGTGTTTTGGAAAGTCAGCCCATACTACCTGAGTTTCTTCTCGCTTCCATATTTCTTTTGATTGATTTAACAATACTTGACATGAGAGCTCGTGTATTAGTATGTCAGCATTGCACTAGACATTCGACGTGATGGTGATAGCAAAGTTCCAAATAGTATGTTAGACATGTTAAGAAATGCAGATATATGATCTCATATAAGAGTTACAATTGGACGCTCATCCTTCGGCTGCTCGCCAGGCTTCCATCCCAGCGTTTCATCAGTCAATGTCAAAATTCCCACTCTCTTGTATTCCTCACTCCCTGGTTCTCTCGTAATCATCAAAGCTATGTAGTGGTCCTCGCCATGGCTGCAAGCTAAGAGAATGAGAGCATAAAGCTCAAGGCCATCCAAACTTTGCACAAACATTCGTTCTTGTTGGGGACGATCGTCAGCAAAGGCATCAAAGTCATACTGTGGTCTTGTCTCCAGATTGGTACTCGTAGTGCATAGCACTGGACCGTTATCAGAACTGAGTCGCGGTCGATCAGGATCCCAATCTTCGGTGGAAAGATAAAGACGCTGCATCGGCCCTTGTATAACAAGCTTCCCCCCAGTAACCTCTCCATAAGGATTGGTCCCTTTCAACCTGACCTTCACGTCGACGACTTCTGCCAAAGGATGAAGTCCATCTTGTTTCGGCCGAATACCGATACCTCCGTCTACTGAAGCCCAAGACCAAGATGGTGCCCTGTATTCCGAAACTCTTTTACAATCTCCAGGCTGCCAAGGAAGTTCTGTGATAAGCAATGAACGCCAGTGTCCTGCAACATACTCATCATTGAGCCGCTCCGCCATGATACTAGCAAGGCCAGATACGGCAGGTAGCTTGTCCGAAGGCTTTGTGAGGTGTCGCCAGCTGTATGTCGCAAGTAGCTGGTACCATGACCTGAGAAGTTGGCTAGTAGAAACAACGAGATCCGAATCATTAGTTCGGTTGCCGGATCTCATCTGTGGTCGAGAGCTTATGTTGGGAAATCGTTCATCTATCGCCCAGCCATCCTCCTTCCGAAACCCATGATTGCATTCAAACATCATTTGACCGCCACTGTAGAATAGTGTCCGACGAGATAATACACGTTCCTGCAGAGTCCAGCCTCTATGCGAGACTGGATCGTCTCTCAGTTTTATGTAATCACGCTGCATGGATTCCTTGAAGGGAACTGCACATGCAAGTGCGTGGCCGCTCATGCCTCGGTAGGTTTGCTCGAATTCGAAGTATTCTCCGGCGAATGTCTTGTAAAAAAGACCAGCTGAGCTGTCTTCGCCCTTGGAGGCATTGATAGTTAGATATGCATTGGCGTAGACTGATAGCATGCGGGTTGATTCTCGTTCCCAATCATCGTAATCATCCTGGCAGATACACATGCTGTCTATCCACAAGTATCTGATGCCGAACTCCCTAGTCAACTTAATAGCGTCCTGATGGGTCTGTGGCAGTTCGGAGATGGAAATTTGACGCTTTCGTTTGTCGAGTGTGGCTTTTGTGGTGGTATACTGAGGAGACTTTCCCCAACAGTAGCTACGTAGTGAATAAGTCAGAACCCGCTGTCCCATACTTAGAGAATGAAAGAAGGAATATACCTCAAAGCAATATAGTTGCCAATCTCAATACCGCCAGTCTCCCAGAGCCTCACGTGGGGACTGCCCCTGTTGTCACCCACATCAATTACTCTAGACGGCAGCAGTGTATCATGGGGAAAGCAGTCTGCACGTCTGTTGCATTCATCGATCCACCCAATAGCTCTGGATATTGCGGTTGGTGATTCTCCGTCGTGTTCTATTGGTCTGCCCATGATCGCTGCGGTAAGGGGATCATCTAGGCCAGATTAGAACGTCTCCAATCAACAGTGATGCAGTCTGAGCATGGACTTACCATCTCTGACACTCAGTCCAATAGCCGCTAGTAATCTTACCAGCCCTTCTTTGTCACTATCTGTGTAGCTCAAAACCCAAAAGCCATCTCCATCTGGCCGCTTCGTTATCCAGAACTCCCACAGAGGCCAAGCGAGTCTGAATTCCGAGTCTTCGTCCCATCTAGATTGGAGCTCTTCCAACTTGAGTCGGCAATCCTCCACTTGTTTGGAGATTAGACGGCAAAGCCCACAGCCAAGGTCTTTAGCTGATGAGTTCAATGCTCCAAGACTTTGGTAGTGGGGGTATCCTTTGTGGTCTTGGCGCCACTCCCAAAACTCTTGAACCCAAGCATAGTCGCTGACAACAATAAAAATTTCGTCGATCGGCGTCGAAGGGAGGTTGTCCCAAGGAATGGCCTCACAAATGCTACACAGGATCATAATGATGCTTGAGCTAAATTGTGCTGGGCCTTGATTTGCCTAAAAAGGCACATAATAGACGCAGGTGAGATATGATTCATGTGTGCCTGAGGCAACCGCGTCAGATGTCAGATAGACTACTTGAACTACATAATTAGGCAAAGCCGCATGAAGTGAACTTACATAATCAAGTATATAGAAATCCCTTCCGGCTTTACCTCTCTATAATAAGGCCAGTATCCTCTTAGCATTAGCTTCTAATTAGTTAGAAAGTGAAATTTATCGCGCTATTAGCTAATAAGAAAAGCGCTAAAATTATTATAGAAGGGTAAGCCCTAAAGACCTCTATAAAAAAGAGGCTATACCTTAAGAAAATAGCATCTCTTTAACCTCCTTTCTAGAGCTTAGAGGGTATAGGTTTAATTCCCTCTATAAAGATTAAAAAAAAGCTAGAGGCCTAGAAGAAAGAAGAGGTTAAGAAAGAAGAGGTCAAGGAAGAAGACTTATACCTTAGCCGAGGCTTTGCCTTGCCTAGGATAACGGAGTCAACATAAGGATATATTTCCGAACAGTGGAGAGTTTTATTTTACTTCTTTCATAACTGACAACTATGGCGACGGCTGGAGAAAAGCAGACAAAAATTTACCAACTTCCTATCATGGCAAGGGCCTGGGCTTGACACTCTCCAAAGTCGGCGTGACCTCTCCAAACAATCCAGTATCCTTCTTAATAGGTAATACATCAATCGTCGTCTCCCTTCTGAAACCACCACCATCGGGAATGTGAAATCGGTGGTACGCAATGTACCACTCATCAGTTCCTGGGATGTTGATCACCGAGTTATGTCCTGTGCCCAAGATTCCTTTTGACTCATCCTTCTTCAAAATGACACCGCGATATGTCCAGGGTCCGAGAGGGTTGGTAGCTGTCGCATATCCAACACGATAGTTTACAGAACCTGTGTCGTCGATAGAGTATGTGAGGTGATAAGTTCCTTGGCGGTAATTGACAAAGAGACCTTCGCGGAAGTCTTGGAGTCCGGTGATGCGCTTCCATGTGCCGGATTTGAGGGACACCATGTCATCGTTCAACTCAGCGACGACAGGGACACCGTTGCCCCAGTATATGTACCACTTTCCGGTCTTTGGGTCCTGGAAAGCTGCCGGATCGATGGCTTGGTTGCTGACAATAGGTTCATCCGAAGTACCCTTGATCATGGGTGTGGATTGAGCTTTCCAGGGGCCCTCGGGCTGGCTCGCGACTGCAACACCGATACTCTTGTGGCCATCGCTGACAGAGGGGTTGTTACCACTGTGGTAAAAGTAGTATTTGCCATTACGGGCAGCGAAACCAGGCGCCCAAGCGTTGCCAGTTGCCCAGGGCACATTTCCATTCTTGCCATCAAGGACAAGGAAGGGTTTCTCGCCCTTAGTCCATGATACTAAGTCTGGAGACTTCCACCAGTAAAACGAGTTACCACCCCAGCCTTCGAAGCCATCTGAAGTGACAAACAGATAGTATGTGTTGTTGACGATGGCAATGTTGGGGTCGGCCCAGAGACCTGGGAGGACAGGACTGTCGCGCTTTGTCAGAACTCGAGCCGAGACTGACCCAAGAGCTAGGAATGCCACAAGGGCCTGGCTAGGAATGGATAGAAAACGCATAGTGAAGATTGACGACCGTAGAAACTCGTCAGAAGTCACGTTAGTGGCTCAACCTCCTGACTTTATACCTATGACATATATCCAACTATGAAGTCACGACAGCACGTTTTCTGAACGATTGCCATGTTCCTGCCCGTTTTGCGGACCGTTTCGGACCGAGCTCTATTCAAGTAAACCATGTCGTCCTCGAATTCTATTCGTGCGCGAAATCGATTCGTTTCCCCGCAAACGAATCTGGGGGATCTGCATCGCGAGGTGGAGAATAACCTTTAAGCGCTCGAGTAATTGGGGATTAGAAGTCTCTCGTATTAATCTCCGATGCTACCTTTAGATCGTCCGCGTGATTGTTCCAAGTTTTTGGTGGAATGATGCCTCGGCTTTGTATCTGCCGGCTCCCCAATCTGGGGTACTGGGGAAGTGAGGTCGGGGAACTGCATGCAAGTTTATTTCTGAACATGTGGCGTTGGCCGTGGAATTTTAGAAGAAGCAGATCTACGCGGGAATAAAGTAAGTCATAGGAAATCTCGTCTCGAACAAGGATTGCAGCACGTCGATCAATTGATTAATTGCCATATGTAGGATAAGTATGAGATATTTACGGGCTTTAATGCATATACAGGAAAAGGAGCATCTAGCTCACAACACAAAACCAGACCAGACAATAGCCAGCTCAAAAGACAGACTTACAGTCTAGTAAGCGACAGGCCAGCCATTGTCGTATCGAAGAAGGTTGATACCGAGGAGAGCAGTTCCAGCATTATCGTAGTAGTGGTAAACAAGAACATCAGCGTCGACATCGGTGAAGACAGCGTTGTGGCCAGGACCGTGGATGTTGCCGTGGCTAGCCATGATCTCAGTACCTCCACCCTGCATCATCCGCTTTCCGGCCTTGTCGACGAAAGGACCAGTGACGCTGCTTGATCGACCGACCATGACACGGTAGGTGCTGGCGGCACCGTTGCAGCACTTGTCGAAGGAGACCCAGAGGTAGTAGAAGTTGCCCTTCTTGGTGATGAAAGGAGCTTCGACGGCACCGTCGACAGAGGAATCGCGCTTGGCAAGAGAGTAAAACGCGCTTCCGGTGCGCTTACCGGTGTTGGGGTCGAGCTGGATCATCTTGATGCCGGACCAGAAAGATCCGAAAGAGAGCCACCACTTTCCGTCCCCATCGACGAAGAGGTTACCATCGATGGCGTTGTAGTCGTTGTTGTTGTTTGACTCAATGACAACGCCCTGGTTTGTCCAAGATCCTGAAGCGCCAGTCTTGCTGGTAGCGAGGAAAATGGCAGAAGTGCGCTGGCCGAACGATGAGGCAGAGTAGTACATGTAGTACTGGCCATTGCGGTAGGAGATATCAGGTGCCCAGAGGTTCTTCTCACCCTTGGTGTATTGGGTGGTCCATGGTGCTCCGTTGGGGAAAGCAGCACCAGCTTCCTTCCAGGCAGTTCGATCTGTGGAAGTCTTGAGGGTGACATAGTCTCCGGTGTGAGCCATCAAGTATCCTCCTTGAGGCATCTTGACGACGGTGGGATCGTGAACGCGAGTAGCGCCAGTGACGGGGCCGGGGTTGGGGTAGGCGGCGCTGACGGCCGAAGCCATAGCCAGCATTCCGCTGACAACGAATTTCCACATTGTTGCGATTAAAGAGGTCTGATAATGATAGTAGCTGATCTTCAATTGAAACAAAGATTGCGGCGTAACATCACCTTTATACTGCCGGCGCTGTTGTTCCTTTCATCCTCGCTTGGTGCTTTGACATAGATAGTCCTTAATCTACAGGCCTAGTTTCAGTGAGTACTGAAACGGGACCACTACTAAGGGAATCTATACGCGACATGGGCCGCCTGCTATTTCCAGTTGGTCTGAACTTGTAAGCGCGCCACGGAAGAATTATGATGGGCCGGGACTTGACGGTCCGTTAACCCCATTTGGATCCTTGTCCGCTGGTTCAATTACCGGCGCAGGACTAACGGGACGAAATGACAATAGGAGGTGCTCACACGGGATGATAAGCAAAAGCATAAATGAACGCGATAAACTGAGCGATACTTGAATGGTTGATCAAGATCCGGGAATAACTAGTCTTGCAACGCTTGTGTATGATTTACTCTAAAAGGCAGGTTGGTTATAATAGTGTCCGTAGATGGTAAAGGCTCATGACTTTCACCGCCAAGATGGTTGACGATCAGTTGAAACAGGCAGGGATAAGACATGCAAGTCCATCACTTGTCACTAATTCAGTAAGCGGTCATATCATCTGTTTGAAACATGCAGCCCAAGAGTCAATCAAATGAGATGTGACTTAGTTTCCACATATTCTGAATTGCTTCTTTAGGAAGTTACATCAGCCATTTACTTGAAGAAACACAAAGGCGAACAAAAGCAACAACACATACAGATAGCGCCAATTTGTCAGAGTAGGCTATGTAGTGTATTCTAGTCTAGTCAAGGACAACAAGGCACATAGACAGAAGCAAACTGTTGTGAGTACCGGACGGGATCTATCTATTTGATCAATATCACTTGTGCTGACTTTGAATGAGACCCTCCCACTCCGTCAACAGTCCCATAATCTCAACACTCTTCTCAATGTTTGGTGAAGGGCGCTCCGCCTCTTTGACACCGCGACTCAAACAATCCTCCACAGTCTTGATCTCGTATCCAAAGACATCCATCTCAGCCGACACGACGATCTTCTCTGCCTCACCATCATAAGGCTTGACCTCAATGATGCTGTCCCCTGGAAGAGGGAACCATGGGTTCGTAACAAAGCTCAATTTTCCTTTGTCTCCAAGAATGGTAAACGAATGGTCGCCGCCATGGTTGTCGCTTGATTGCAAAGTCGCAAGCACACCGTTGTTGAAACGCACCGTCAGGGAGGCATCTCGGACATGGACGGTCTTTTCATTGACAATGTTGCCGAATCCATGCAATTTACGGGCTGCAAAGGCATCTTTTCCAAATGCTGTCTCCATGACGAACTGGAGGAGCGACACCGGATAGCATCCAAGGTTGTAGAGGGTTCCCATGCCATAAGGGTTGACTATCTTGGAGACATTTCCAGTGTAATGCCCCGAAATGCTTTTAACCGTACCAATGCGGTCCTCAAGGAGCAATTGGTGCATCTTCTTTATAACGGGGTGTGTGAGGTACATCAAGCCCTCCAAGAAGAAAACATTAGCATCCTTGACAGCTTTCTCGATTGCTTTTGCATCCTCAAACGTGGTTGCGAGGGACTTTTCGGAAAGGATTGCCTTTCCTCGCTTTGCTGCTGCAAGCACTGCGGAGCTGTGCATGTGGTTTGGCAGGCCAACATACACGACGTCGATTGGGGCCTTGTCAAGAAGATCGTCTATAGAGGTATATCGCTCCGCGATGTTGTGGTTGTCTGCAAACTTTGCTAGACGCTCTTCATTGCGGCCATAGACAGCGGCGATAGTTGAGTTCTTGCTATTGAGGATGGCCTTGGCGACGATATCGGAAATAAAGCTCGTGCCGAGCATGCCCCAGCGTAGTACAACCATTATGTTTGTAAGTTGAAATGAGTCCGGTTCTTAAATTGCGATAGGGATGAAGAAAGAAAGACCATATTGGAGTTAAATCTAGCGCGATGTGAGTTATAAGTATGTAGAACTTGATGATCTATTCTATGGAGAATGTTGGATTAGGATTTCGGCCTATGCGTTCTCCGGACTATCCGTATTTCGGCCTATTCGTACTCCGGCCTCCCCCGTCTATCTCCGTATCAAATCGCCGGCAGATCTTTGCTTGGTAGCATCGTAAATCTGCATGACTTGTTCATCCACAAATACGTCTTCACTTACGTATGAGCCCAGGCCCTAATCAATAAGACTCCAGTTTTCTAAACGTTGTGGAAGAAGGGAGGGTTGGCTGTATTAGTAAACTTCCGTGGAAGTGGAAACTGAGGAAGAATTACAAATGTTGCGTTCTAATTCTCATTTACCTAGAAATTGGGTATTTGACGGAAGATAAGATTGTATTATTAAGTTGATCAAGTAGTAAAACCTCCACGGAAGACTGAGCGTGAATGAAATTGGAGATGCATGGGCTTGATTAACCATCGGTAGTGGAAGCATGCGCGTCTATATAAAGCTCAATGACTTTCAATGGAATTACAATTTCTACAGCAACAGTGATACAACAATAGCGATAATCAAAAATCATATCATTTGTTACCTGGCCGTAGTTCAAGATGGGCATCAAAACTGAAATCACGCTTTACACTGAGGGCACCCCCAACGGGCTCAAGGTATCAATTGCTTTGGAGGAACTAGGCCTTGAGTACAAGGTCTGACATGCTCAGTCTCTCGAAGTTTCACATTGCTAACACACCATAAAGGTCATCACTTTAGACTTCAGCAAGCATGAGCAGAAAGAGCCATGGTTTCTGGACATCAATCCCAACGGTCGCATCCCAGCAATCACCGATAAAGATGAAAGTGGCCACGAGGTTAACATATTCGAGAGTGGTGCAATCCTCGAATACCTAGTCGCCAGGTACGATGAGCATCACAAAATATCTTATCCTTACAAGTCCAAGGAGCATTGGGAGAGCATCAGCTGGCTGATGTGGCAAGTCTCCGGACTCGGACCTATGCAGGGTCAAGCGAACCACTTTACTCGTTAGTCTACATGCGAGCAATACTATGTAGAGTCAGTAAACTTACTATCGCAAACAGGCTATGCTCCAGAGAAACTAAAGTATCCTATTGACCGCTACATTAGCGAGAGTAACCGTCTCTACCGCACTTTGGATCGGCAGCTTGCCAAGAACGGAACTGGTTACATCGTCGGAGATAAACTTACTGTTGCGGATATCTCTGTTTGGCCATGGGTAGCCGCCCACAGTAAGTCAAACAACATCAGTCCCTGTAGAGGTATCATTCTAATGGGTTTGTAGACTTTTCCGGACTTCCTGACGTCATGAAGTATGTGCACATCAAGAAGTGGTTCAACAATCTGTTGGAAAGGCCTGGATTCGAGGCTGGCCGCAATGTGCCTAGACCCCATTTCCACATCACACTCAATGACCTACCTGAGAACGAGTTGGAGAAGTTTGCAGAACCAGGTATCAAGTGGCAAAATGAGGCTCGAGAGATGGAAGCTGCATTATGAGTATACGAGATGTATATGGAAGGGACACAAGAGGCACGGTTGAGCCCACCAAGCATCTAACGTGGCCATCAAACTTCACTCCCTGTATCTATTGACCAGACCATTGACCACACTCTCAAACAACAAGGTTACAACGTTTCAATTGCGCGAATTGAGTGATTAGATCTTTAAGTAAATAATAGTCCAAGTGTACAGCAACCAGCGAGGTTGTCAGCACATCGTTCGAAATGAAGTCATTGTAAGTGCAAGGAAACTGATCATTCATAGTTCTTAGGAACCACCGTGACAGGACTATCGCAACCCTCGTAATAGTCATAGACTGCGACATCGTCAATGTTGACCCGGACCTCATCACCCTTATACCCGGCCTTGCAGAAAAAGCCAATAGACAGTCTTTGGTCATCTTGCTCTGCAGTAATGTGAAACTCCTGCATGTAATATTGGCCCTGCTCGACAGGTTCTTCACCATCGGTATAAACGAAGTGCACAGACTGACCATCAGGACCAGCACTTGCACCAATTCTGCATTCGTCTAACTGAAGTGGGTGACCCTGAAGAGACCAGTAGTATCTGACTACGTAATCTCGACCGGCAACTACGCCTACAAGCGATTGCAAAATTGACGATGACCATGCGCCATCTGGGTATTTTATCGCGCTTGGAAAGGGTTGTAAGCAATGGCGTGAAACATGGGAGACGAAAGAACTTACATGGCATTGCCTCCCCCTCTTCCAGAGTTGGGAGCTAGCCAAGGGGTTTGCAGAAAGACCCAAGGTGATGTGGTGACCCATTGCCCATTCACCTTGTTATCAAATGATGGATTTTGGACATAGTTGGTGTAGTCGCCTGTGGTGCTGAAGAAGATGTAGCCGACTCAGTAGCTGATTGTTCGATTGTAATATAAGCCGCAGTGGTGGTAGGGATTTCGACGGTGGCCGATATATCTGTCGCAGGGACAGTTTCAGAGCTCAAGTCAGTGGCTTTGGTTGTCGTATCTAGAGTAGTCTGCTCGATTGTTGACGAAACGATCGTAGTAGTATCGTCAGAAGTGATTGGGGTTTCAGAAGTGAGAGTCGCCGAGCTGATGGCAGCTTCTGATGTAGAAGCCTCGTTCGAAAGGACAGTGGTAACCGAGGAAAGGACTTCAATCGTAGTCGGGAGACTCTCGATCGTAGTCGTTTCAATTGAACTTGTTTCCAGATGGATAGTCGTTGATCTAGAGGCAGGCTTACAAGGACTGGCCTTCACGTTGCCGGCTAAAGCAACAGCTACAACAGTAGCTACAAACCTGTGAAAGATCATCCTCAAAATTTGAAAAGAGTGGAAGTACGCCAAAACGTAGAAGGAAATGAGCGACTGGACAGAAGAAATTGAGAACAAACGTCCATGTTCCAGGCCCTCATTATAACAATTACTTGACGATGGAGTATCGTTGCATTGCTGGTCAAAATGTCATGTCATGACCGGAACTATTGGCTTAGCGTATCAATAGTCTCGAGAATAACGGTCTAGTGCCGGGCATAGAAGCATAAAACGCCGTCAACTACAGCCCGTTGACAGCTGACAGACCATCGTCAGAGCCGTGATTAATCTCGCCAAAATATTGGCTAACCAGTCCAAGTCCTAGTCAGTTTCCAGAAGTCTTGAATGTCAAGAAAACAAGTCATGATGACTTCAATCCTGGATAAATACTGTTCCGTTTCCCGAGCTCAGCCATAGTCATCATCGATGTTGCCTTTCCCCGCGTATTCCCAAGGATAACCTTGAGGCGCTCGGTTATAAGACCGCTTATCCAAGGATGCCAAACCCGACACAAAGCCGTGATCTGCAATGATTGCACGAGTCAAGGTTTAATATTTGTTTTGTTAACACGTAACTTAATGAATATCTTCTGTTTAATAACACATACGTTGTGGTAGAATATCTGACCGAACAAAGACAACACGACCTGTCGCGAGAATGTCGCTGGTAAACGTGCACGATGTCGAAACAAAATCTACCGAAAAGGACCTAGTCCGTGTTTCCATTACTCGGGAAATCTCCGTCGACTCCCAAGATGAGATCCAATTGCCTGTCGGCTTCGAAGCCTTGGACCCTGCATTCTCTGTAATTGAGCTTCTCCAGTCGAACGATATCGATGCCTCGCCAACCTCCTCCCCAAAGAGAGCCCCTCATATACAATCACCATTCAGCTGGTCGCATAAAAAGAAGATCACAATTCTTTCCGGGGCCTTCATGGCATCCACGCTTGCATCATACTCCTCTGGTGCATATGCCATGGCTTCAGAGCCCCTGCGAAACAAATGGAACATCAGCGACACAGAGTTCAACGCTGGCATTACCCTCTTTGTCATTGGGTTTGCTATTACTCCAATGATCCTTGCCCCCGTGAGCGAAGTACACGGCCGGTATTGGGTCTTTGTCGGCTCAGGCATTGTGTTATTTCTAGGAATCTTGGGCTGTGCTGTTACTGAGAGCTTCGCTGGCATGATGGTAGCCCGTCTAATCACAGGGAATGGCGCCGCTGTTTTCGCAACGCTCACTGGAGGTGTTGTCAGTGACCTTTACCGAAAGGAGGACCGCAACACTCCAATGGCTTTGTACTCCCTTGCTATCATGGTAGGCACTGGCTTGGGACCTCTGGTCAGTGGTGCCATCGTAGACCGTCTGGGGTGGAGGTGGATCTTTTATCTTCAGCTCATCACCGTCGGGACTGCAACCACCATCATCTTCTTCTTTTTCCAAGAAACTCGGAGCAACGTGTTACTAAGGAGACGGTGCATCGCACTGAACGACATGCAATTCAAGACCCCAGACGGAACGCCTGTGAGCTTTTGCCCGTCAGTGGAAGAGAACCTTCACGTCGACATCGGTATGATATGGCGAAGTCTCGCATTTCCTCTGCGTCTGCTGGTTACAGAGTCGATTCTCTTCTGGTTCTCGCTATGGGTTTCCTTTGCATGGGCAATTTTGTACATGCAATTCAGCAGCATTGGACTCGTCTTCCGGGATGTCTATGGATTCGACAGTACTGAAGTTGGAGCAGTGTATGCGGCGATCGTCGTTGGATCCATTCTAAGCATCGTTATGGCCGTGATACAGGCACCCCTGATACGTTGGATATTCCCTCACAAAACAATATCTACAACACCTGAACAGCGGTTACTATCCCCATGCATACAATCCATTCTTTTACCCATCGGTCTATTCTGGTTCTTTATGTCTGCAAGTTCTGACGTATCTTGGATTTCTCCAACACTGGCGATTGGATCTTGTACAATGGGTATCTATAGCATCTACCTGGCTGTGTTCAACTACCTGGCAGACACATATCACGGCTATGCTTCATCGGCCCTGGCGGCTCAAAGTCTATGTCGAAATCTCATTGGAGGAATATTTCCAATACTTACAGCAAAGATGATCAACTCGTTGACATTGAAGGGTACTGGCGGTTTGTTAGGGGGTCTTGGGCTAGTTTTGACTGCTATTCCATGGCTGCTGTACTTTTACGGACGGGGGATCAGAAGTCGAAGTCCATTTGCAAGAGAGATAGAGTAGGGCAATAGTTTATATTAGAGAACGGGAAATTGATCTCATGATTGTGTATCAAAAATCCCACAGACAATTCTTTAAGTATGCTCTAGTAACAACATAGAAGCGCTAAGCTCGTAAGAATCGCGTACTTGATTCCTGGTTGCTTATTATCGACGTTATTCAGCTGTCAGAAAAAGCCTTGAGCAACTTCAATGCGGCCAGCTCGACCACAGCTCTAGCAGTAGCCGACTCCCTCACAGGTACCAACATGACAAAGTCGTGGACCTGCCCATCTGCTTTGATAACTGACGCATCGACCCCTAAACCTTGCAGCCTATGACCAAACGCCTCGCCCTCTCCGATCAAGGGATCTGCGCCAGAGACAAAAATAGTCGTGGGTGGAAACTTGGAAAGAACTTCGTCTGGGGCAAATTGCAGAGGTGAGGTTAGTGGGAGCTTTCGATCTTCCTGGTTTGGCAGGAAGGCAGGTATCATCCAGTCCATCGTCTTTTCAGACAAGTAGGGACCATCTTTGAAGATCTTGTATGTCTCAGATTTGCTGTTTGTGTCTGTGACGGGGTAGAATAGGACCATCTGTCCGATTTTGGAAGCAAGACTACGGCTTTGGGCGAGCTGTGTCATTGCGATAGCCATGTGTCCTGATAGTAGGTCAGATAAATAACATTAGATATAGGTAGGGGCTGGGTACTGACCTCCAACACTATCGCCAGCGAGACCGATTCGACTAGCATTGATGCTATACTTGTCCCCGCTTGTTGCAAAGTGCTCTAGAACGCCGTACGTCTGTTCAAACTGGACAGGATATTGAGCTTCGGGAGCTGGAGTATAGTAAGGAAAGACTACCGCAGCACCAGTTTGGCGTGCCAAGTCCTCCATCAAAGCGCCATGTGTGGTCGGGCTGTTGATATTAGAAACAAGTTTCATCATGACACATTTTCGGAGTTTCATTACCTTCCAAGGATCCATCCACCACCATGAGTGTAGAAGATCATGTTCAGAGTAGCCTTCGCATTGGCTGGGCGGAATATGACAGCCGTCACATTTTCGCCCTTGACAAGTACTTGGATCTCTTCACTTTTGATGTCGGAAGCAAGTTTGTAGCTCTGGATACTTTCCAGTACCTCGCGAGCTTCTTCGTAGCTCTTGGTATAGAGCGGCGGGCCTGCAGCAGCCGCATCAGCGAACTTGCGGTTGAGAGGATCGAGATAAGCTGCCATCGTCGGAGATTTATGTCTTGTTAATACAATAAGGTTGTCAGAGGGGTCCAGGTCGCTCAAACGCGGGTGCTCAGTTCTCTTATGTTGTCTGTTCAGTTGGTATCAGAAGCTTGCTTATCTACAAGTCCGAAGTCGCCACAGTCCCCGCACAAAGACCTTCCTTTATAATTTAGCATAAATCATGACACTGGTGCTTCATAAGCAAGTGCTTATGTTTCTAATCATTTTTGTAATATGTTGGATGGCATTGATTGGCTGACTGGTAGCGGAATTTCCGATGCAAGCTATAAAAAGAAGCAATGTAAAGGAAAACAAGCAAATTCAAGTCGTGTTCATAGTTAATTATCGTAAAGACAGTCTGTGCCGCAGGTTCAATGCATGATGATATCTACACGATGACACCACAGTGCACGATTGCGCGACGGTATCCTGATTACAGCGTAAGCACAAGTACTTGTAAATGAAGTGACATCTCCAATAATGTCATTTTATTAACCAGATAGGTAGAGGTGCTTGGCTTGAAATATCACCGAGTGTATTTCGCGAGACACTACTGCCAACGTCTTCTTTGTCAATTATCTATGCCACAAGTTGAGCGAGTGAGTTGTGTCTCATTTACCTATTGATGAGATAGAGAGACACAAATTAAGTGACATCATGTGATGCAAGGGTCACAACGGAATAACCAACACTCCGATGGTCTTAGCCTGGCTATTCATCAGCCGTATGAAGCTAATGTCTTAGTAGAAAGAGATACCAGCCCTCAGAAAGACTGGTCAACATACCGCCCATCTATTCACGCATGCATATAGCATCTCAACCTAGCCCCTGTACCGAAATTCCGGCCAGTCTTTTATGTTAATCATCAATGGATGATCGCGGACAACATCTCCCAGCATCATTGATATGCGATTCAGTAACTCTGTTCTGAAGAGTGCTGTAAACGCTGCTAAAATGCAGACTGGCCAGATGAGCTGTGAGATTTGTGGCATCTTTGACAAACTCTTCGTTGAGAAAGATATAAAACGCAATCTGAGTAGAGAAAGAGTCATCGCGAAGAGATGCGCAGTACACACGCCGTTGCTGGACTGGGTAGAGAATAAGTATGTCGAACGCAATCAGCTTGAGAGGAAAGTTGGTTATAAATCGCGCGACTACGAAGCATCTGGGTTTCATTTTGCGAGAAAGAATGGTGACATCCCTTCGGTCGCTGTGACAGACTATAAAGGACGACCGCAAGGTCCGTTTCAAATCATTCAACATCAATTGAAGACACCAGAAGATACTCAACAGGATGATCATACAAGTACCATGAACCCAGACTGGATTAACCTTGGTATAGCGAGATCATGGCTGGACAAGTGCGTTGCAGAGCATGGATCAGAATGCCAGAGCTCTCGGAACCTGGAGACAGTCTCTCCTGCGTGGCTTATCGACACCAAAAACGATTGCTTGGTACCAGGCATGACCAGCAACGAATACATTGCCTTGAGCTATAGATGGGGCCCATCAACAGCTCCGCAAATGGACAATGAAACCTTCGAACAGATGGGAGTCCCTGGTGGTCTTTCAAAACAACAGTCCTTTCTTACGCCTACGGTCCGAGACGCGATTCACACCGTCCTTGAACTTGGCGAGCGATATTTGTGGGTGGATGCGATATGTCTCCCACCGGATGACATAGAACAGGTATCTCAGCAGCTACAGCTAATGGGATCCATCTATGCGTCGGCAAAGCTCACCATTGTTGCGCTTGACGGCGATGCCAACACCGGCTTCCGAGGCCTTAAAGGCCAATCATCACCCAGAAAACTGTCAAATTTGTTTCCTTGGAAGAAGGATACGAATCTACTATTGAGAGATCAGCCTAAGCTCTCAGCTATGGACGTCCAGGCATCCGAATATTTTACACGAGGTTGGACATATCAAGAATACATGCTATCTCAGAGACGATTAATCTTTGGCAATCAACAACTCCATTGGAAATGCTCTTGTGCAGAATGGCATGAAGATCTTCCCACTCTACACGAAGAACAAAGGGGAAAGTCTGTCCGACCCAAGTCATTAGGGTTTCCCAATATCAAGCGGGGGCTGTCGGATGTCCGAGAGTTCGGCATATTGATCAACGAGTACAACGCCCGACAGCTCAAGTATCCTGAAGATGCATACCCAGCTGCGGATGGTCTCCTAAACTATTTAGGAAAGCTGGCGTTTCCAGGAGGGTTCCTGTTCGGTCTACCTAGGATATACTTTGGCATTGCACTGATGTGGTCTATCGAGTTTGGTATGGCTAATCCCAATAGACCTCAAAGGCCTGGCCTGGCTCGAAGGAAACCCTCTGAAAGAAGCCATTCCATTCTACCAAACACGCATCTCCCATCATGGTCCTGGGTTGGATGGAGTGGATATGGTGTTCATATGCTTGATAGAGAGGCTCAATTTCGATGGGCAGACTTGCTGCTTGCAGAGAACGGCTGGAGTCCTGTTCAACTCATCAAGACCTCGAGCGTCACTATTCCAATCACTGAGTGGTTCAGCCATAGCTCAAAAGACTTCAACATTACACAAGCCCTACCGCATTGTGCTACGGTATATGAAGAGGATTCTGAACTTTCTTACGACAAAAGTGTATGGATTCGGAAGGAGTTTGACCCTGTCAAGCACGGGGTGAAGGCTGAAAACTTTAACCCTCCTTTCGGATTCAGTAGGAAACACATTTACGAACACGCCAATCTTCCTGGGAAATACTTCTGGTGGCCTCTCCCACCATCCAGCTCAAGTCACCTAAATGAGCCAGACAATATTAGCCATAGCCCGCTCATCTCCTGTCAAGCAAAGCGTTCTTGGTTTGGGGCCGTCAAAATGGTCCGCTGGAGTCGAGACGTCAACATGGATGCCCACCTACGTTTACTAGATAAGGAGGGAAAGCTATGCGGATGGCTCCAGCTACCAAACAATGACGAAATAGATAGATTCTCGGAGCCAATGATTGAAGAAGGCATGGACAATCATGTCGACACTTTAGGCTTGGGCGGAGTCTTTCTCAATCCATCGCCTACGCGGGAACAGTCGCTGGAATTAGTTGCCATTTGCCGATGCAAGTTTGCCGACGTCGAGACAATCGACGACGCTATACAGTACAAAGAATTCTATGGTGTGCTTTGGGTCGAGTGGACTGATGGAATTGCCTATAGAAAGGGATGTGGATATGTCAAGAAAGAGCTTTGGGAAGAGCAGGATCTTGAGGACGTTAATTTGATTCTCGGGTGAACATCTCAGGGTAAAGCAAATGAGTTTATGTTGATTAGCTCATGATATTAGACTATTTATCTTTGTATCCTAAAGCTTAGAAACCATTCTTTGAAAGCTTTCACACACATATCATATATATCCACCTCTTGTGACGACACTTCTTCTCTGCACCTTCTATCCGTTCATTCGTTCATTCAGCAACGAATGCCAGCCAATCTTCCGGATTCGTTGGAGGGTACATGTCTTCGTTCTCCATATTCACCACTGGCGCTGGTGGAGGCGGTAGTGGTACTGGAGAGGATAGGACTGGAGCCTGTGACATATTCGCCACATAGACAATAGAAGGATGAGTGAGTTGTATCGCGCGGGTTTCAGAAATCGGCGTGACCGGCGCTAAATCCATAATGACTCGAGTCCCCTGAGGAAACAATTGTAAATGAATTGTTGGCTGAGGCATAGCTTGCTTGGGGTTTGTATCCTCTGTTGGTCCTGGGGTTCTAGGAGCCGTGATCGAATCCGATGGTGTCGAGGGCCCTCGATTATCAGATGCTTCTTCGTCTTCATCCTCGTCATTGACTCGATTTTCGTTGACAGCAGTCTGCAGCATTTCCGAAGTGGCTCGAATTGCCCATTGAGTAGCACCTGTCGCGGCTGGTGAATAGCTTAGAACAATGGCAATCGTCTCTGAAATCACGTCCTTCATCCCTTCTGAGCAGAGCACAAAGTCCTTTGTTGACGCGATGGCCTTTTCTCTGACAGCTTTCTCTGCTCTTGCATGGAGAAGGGGTTCTACCAATATTCCGACCTTTTCGACGAGATTTTGACAAAGGTCGGGAATTTCGTCGTCATCTGTATGAACTGCAAGCAAGTTAGCGTACGTCTTGCATCGTGATGGGGGACATACAAGCAGATAAAGGCTCGTTGAAGTGAGGGAAGTCTGCCTTGGGAAAGAGAATCCACCAAACCTCTATGAAGAGCTTCGTCCAGTAGGCTAGCCACGTCTCTATGGGTCGAGGACGCTTCGTGTATCCTGCGGCTGTTTGCTGAACATGAGTCTGTTGCGCCTCACTCATATAAAAGCGTGCATGTGCTCTTCCATTGGGATCACTACGCTTCGCTTCTTGGGAGTGATGCTTGAAAAGGTGAGCTCTATAAAGGTTAGAAATGGATGCGATAGGATTGGTTTGCCGATGCCTTTGACTTACCTCCATAGGTGCACCTCGGTCATGTTCGAAGAGCAGTCGCCGAAATAGCGAATCTCGTAAATCTCAGGGTATGCAAGACAATATGGGCATATCCAGCGACGAGTCTTTTCGCTGTTGCGCTTCTTTTTGGGAGGGGAATCAGCATTACTCTTGCCGTCGCCTGTTCCATCAGCGCCGTCTTCCCCAGCATTTCCACTACCACTCTCTCCGTCACCTTGTTGATCATTACCAGTACCACCTCCGCCAGTCGAACTACCATTTGACCTTTGACGCTTTTTTGATGGTCCGTTGGAAGTCTTTCGTGGAGTAGTGGATGGACCATCGACACATTCGTCCTCGCGTGGGATGAGAATGTTGCGGCTATTGGTTGGCAGGTTCCGTACACCTGAGATGACATCCTCTGCGTAAGACGGATCATACGCTAAGATTTGTCGGATTACGGAGAAGATGGGAGGGTCCGCAAGCGCTGCTGGTTGGGGAATTTGAGCCTCAGGAGTGACACTAGACATGTTCTGGGGTTGTGTGGTGGGACCATTGTCAACGCTGCCGTGGTCGCTCTCGAGGGACGGACATGGGTCTACGGATGATGCTCGTGCAGCCGACCGTCGTACTGGCTGCTGTGTGGACTCGGGGGACCCCTGTGTAGTTTTGAGGGAAACTGCAGGATGAATGGCGATAGACCTGGGTTTGCCAATCAACTCTTCAATGGTGCGTTCCTAAAACAAGACGAGGTAAGCTATGGCCAATTGAGGCTGGTCGACGGGGATCGAATGCTTACATGGCAATGGCTTCGGCCACTGAATCTATCTGTGAACTCGTTGACACGTTCAACAGCTATCTTCTCGAATTGCGCCTCGCTCCAGCGATCTGCGCCGACGTCGATACAGCGCTCGGCAACTGTGCGGACTCGAAGGAAGACATCGAGGAGCGGCGGGTTCTAGGTATCCCTGTCAGCACCAGATAGAGACATACTGGGGTGGTCAGTGGTCAGTGGTCTGACCCACCTCTTCATGTCCATCGCTCAATTGTAACGTGAAGCATGGCATATCTGGGTAGCTTTTTTTGGTGTGTTGAGACGTGATTATTCGGTACAAAAGGGTTGGCTTGAAGTCGGATTCGAAATTAATCGAGGTTAAAGAGCTGATGGCGGGAATGGGAGGGGGAAATCTCACTTTATTGATTGAGACTTTGGTAGGGTGGCATCCGATTTCTCTCATGCCCACGAGAAAACAACTGTCGGGGTGGTCACTTTCCAGCCCGCCCAGCAGCAGTTTACAAGATGAGGCTCTTAGCGACATTAATTCATGAAGATAGACTAAGTGATATGCAGTTCATTCTGACAGTTCACATCTTGACTACACCAGACGATCATATCGGATTGTCGGACAACAGAGTACCTGAATAACGATAAGTCGGGGGTAAGAGAGAAATCAAATGATACAACCACCGTCAGCTACGCAAGTCTTCTACTAACAGGTTCACTGCTTGCTGCAGGGCAGTCAAGACTAGCGCGATACCGTTAGTTCCCTCGAATAATGACGTCTTTTTGTACCGAGGGGCAGATGCCAGTTGTGTCAAAGTTGACAGAAACGATGATAGAGAGCTGTTTGGTGGTTAGATCTCCTGGAGTCCCTGGAAACTACCCCAAAGTGCACTGCAAGTTAAGTTGGCCTCCTAACTCTTAGTGTACAAAAATAAGTAGTCCAGCCAGCATAGACTAAGTA
Organism: Fusarium subtropicale; assembly: GCA_003670145.1. Taxonomy (NCBI): domain Eukaryota; kingdom Fungi; phylum Ascomycota; class Sordariomycetes; order Hypocreales; family Nectriaceae; genus Fusarium; species Fusarium subtropicale. Next base: position 26,058 of record QRAA01000061.1, read on the forward strand.
GCATAAACTGATCTACTAATTTCGTCCCTTGTGCTTCAAACCCTGGGGCGCAAGGTAATGGCAAACCCGAGAACTTGGTACGAGTTGCACAAACTGCAACACCATAGTTGTCCCATGAACCTTAATTCTAACATATTATTGCACAAGTTACTGCTTTTGTATTACACTTTCGAAGCCCAATCGGCACGCATGGCTTATTGACAATACATATCTAGTCAGCCACTAACAGGAAGTTCCAGCACTTGCAGCCTTGTTATTTACCAGCGATTTTATTGCCTGTCATTTGCATATCTGGTGTTTTTCCCTCAGACATCAATCGTATCTACAGAACAGTAATTTTCTTTTAGTAGCAATTCCCAATCTTTGCCTGTCAATTCGATGTATTTTCGCCGCCAGTACCATGTCTTATCCAGGTCTCTTCATCTGTCGATTTATTAGACCCAAATGACTTGAGGTCCCGGGAAATGGTTCCATCGCAGCGTCTTTTGCCGTCAAATCCAGATAAATCGCCGTTTCCCACAACGAAACGATATCATATATCAGCAAGTCGCCAATTTCTTCTATTTTCTGAAACGCGCAAGTTAATCCCAGACGTTTGTCGATAGCTGCTGAGTTTTGCAATGTCTATATAAGTCGGCGAGGTATCGCCCTAGGCCACATGAACCAGCATCAGCATCATCTCCCATCTTCATCCAAGACTCTATCACCTTTCCCTTCCACCTGAAAACACAGCATTACACATTCTTCAACCTATTCTTGTTCAAGACACACATGGAATCCCAGTCTAGCACCAAGATCACCTACCTTCTTCTCTTCAAGTCCCTTTCAGGAAAGATTCATACCTTGAACATCTCCATCTCTGAGCGCGAGGACCCTGAAGCCTTTGCGCTCAGCCTTTCCAAAGCCTTCAAGCTACAGTTCAACGGCTTCAAGCGAGTATTGTATCGTGGTATGCTGCTCAAGAAGCCGGTCGTGTCTCTTGTCAAATTCTCTCAGGTAAATGTGAGCCCTTGATCTCTCGCGGTACATTTTGGTGTCATCTTCTAACCTAGACAACAGATCGCCGATATTCATCTCAATGACACGGGCGAAGACAGAATCTTCATCCAGGAGGAAGTCATTGATCACACATTGACAGCCGCCCTGCGCAAGCCAGCAGTTTTGCGTGGCATTGAACGAGGCAGGTTCTTCCAAGGTTACAGGCATACTGTTGTCGGTACCGACTGTTCTGTACCTGGTGCTGCTATCCTAGTTCATTTTGTTCATGACCCTTCAGCCCTTACAATGGTAAGGATCATTGCCACGGTTATTTCTGTTGGTGTTGGTATAGGTGGAGACTTTGGCTTGTCACTGTGAGAGCTACCCTGAAGACACCACAATTGGAGAGTGTTGAGCAGCGGGTTGAGGTTATTGGCATGTACGGAAGACTTTTTGTAAATTGGATATTTTGTATTTTATTTCTATTGAAAATTTTGCCTTTATGATCTGTACCTTTTCCTTCGTGACGATGTGTTCGACGATAGTTTGTTGTCACATCATCAATTTTACAGCGACAAGTGACCCGGAATAAAGCGCCCCAGTCACTGCTCATTGGGCAGACTTTGTAAGTAGGTAGCTAATATGATGTTAATCTGAGGGATGGTTATGCCGATGGAGCATTGATCGCTGAAAATAGTACATAAAATTTACAGAGGCGAAGCTGAGACTCCATAAGTTAAAGAAGAAATGTCTTTGTGATGTTATTACCGACCGCCTAGATATTGGCAACAAGCCTTTCCTCTCTCCCTTCTGGCAACAACGGGATTTAAAGTGGAACTGAGTGAATTTTGCGGTGTTGCCAACACAAGTTGTAAGCAATTGAACCGCAGTTACAAGCTGTTCATCTTCACATTCCCACGTGTAAATAGACCGATACCAGCATACAAAGGAGGAACTCCCAAGATGCGCGGGACTATTAACCCATTACGTCTGTGTGCGCGTCGTCCTGCTACGCTTGGGTCGCGTCTCACCACACCAGTCACGGGCCTATCTCTAGCGACCAACCTACAAAAGCAATGGACAAGCAGCCAGTGCTGTAGTAAAAAGAATACACCAAAAACACCTTCTCCCGTATCTATCGCGTCAACTGAGTTTTGGAGCTCGAAAGCGGTATGGAAGAGAGCGTCTGTCAACACCACGCGATGTCTCATCGGCTGCACAGTCGGTGACTTTTCTGCCATGTGGATGCTTCAAGCCTACTACCCAGAACTGAGCATGGGGATTGTCATGCCGATATCCAGTTAGTTGCCCAATCATAGCCTGTGTATCTAGTTACAACCACTAACCCAGCAATTCAGTGGCATCTGGTATCTCAACGTCCATCCTTCTCGAAACAGTGATGCTACGCGTCGGTCGCGATGGTTTGACATGGCTTACTGCTGTAAGAACAGCAATCGGCATGAGTTTGATCTCCATGTTGACCATGGAAGCGGCAGAGAATGCGGTGGACTATTATCTAACAGGTGGAAGAGTTGCGCTTGATGATCCTTCATTCTGGATCGCGGCTTTGGTCTCTATTGCCGCTGGGTTTCTGGCACCGTTACCCTATAATTACGCGAGGTTGCGCAAGTATGGAAAGGCCTGTCACTGAGGTTGTCTGTCTTTCTATCCCACTCACCTTGAGTTGTATCACTTAAATTCGATGACAAATCGCCTCTTTTATACTGGGCCTGGCAATTTCGTTTGGAATATGTTGAGTGTGACTCGCACATCGGTAGATGTTTTCCGCCCACTTTCCGTCCTCCAGCCATCTCCATCTCTCGTGTCTGAGTAAACACGCGTATCATCGCTGCAAGAGATACCAAGAGACATGAACGCTGTAAGCCAAGCCGGCAACTCTGATCCTGCAGCCAAGCCAAGAACCCCAGATAAATCTACGTTGGATCTCCCCAGGATTGGAGCTTAATTCGTGATTTCGAGTCTCGACTCTTTTCTGGGACATAGCGCGCCACGTGAACGAACGCCTTCGCGTCGGAGCTTTATCAAGGACCGAGTTTGGGAAAGGGAAGAGGGAGAGTATATGAGAACGACAGAGTAACGGCGTCAAAAAGTAGAGTCCGACGAGTCGTTGAATTGATATCTCATCTTTGATCTGTGATATCGAGATATTGATGGGTTAGATGTGCCGATGAAGAGATCAATTGATCATATGGATGTTATTGAGGTTGTGTCTAGGGTATTTGGCGATGGAATTGAATGACTCGCCAAAGTTTTTGGTGTACAGAGTGATCTCCATCGCCGCTTCTTCATGGTTAATGGGAAAGAGCTGTGTATACCAATATTTCAAGATGATATCGACATTTATCAGCAAGAACGACATACCCTCTGTAGAGTAAAGGTGCTTCTACCATCAACAGTCCCCACTGAGTTCATGGTCCCGTTCATGGTCCCCCATGTCGACACGATCTCCGCAATTGCATCCCAATTCAACACCAAATGAGACACCACAAACTTGTCATCAACAAGCATAAACACTCTAGCGTCCCCTTCCCCCT
>QRAA01000611.1:0-16424 GCA_003670145.1 Fusarium subtropicale
TTATAAATATTAAAAATACCTATAAAAAACAGGAATATCTACCTACTGGAATAAGTTATTAGACTCTAAGTGTGAGAGCATTGAAGAGCCTACGCTATGTGATCCCTAAGAGATCAAAGGACAGTTCCTAGACTTCTATAACTTTCTGACGACCTTGCATTTTAACAAAAATGACTTGAAAGTGCCTCCTCGTGAGGGCTGGCCTCATTTGACACCAGAGTTCTGCGCTCACTTCAAGGCCGATCACACGATCGAAGTCTTGCGACATCTCCCGTATTTTAACCAGGGAACAAAAGTACACATCCATCGTGGGTTAACCTTGCTGGACTATACGACTTTTACCCGTGAGGACTTCGAGAACGCTGTCGAGGAATACGAATTTGATAACGAGTACTGGGGGATGGAAGGCGAGATTGATCCAAAGCATGTCTTTCTCATATCTCTTGGCCGTGAGCAAGGCACTATTGGCTTATTCCTGAATGCTAGAGATGAAGAAATTATACAAGAACAAATTGACGTGTATGAAGGCGATTATCCCATATAATATTATTTCGACTCGTTGAAGGACATGTACCGGAGGTTGGAGCTTATTGGACTTCCGAACAGACCTATTATCGACACGTGGGGTGTTCCAGAACCAGAACGTACAATCAGCCTTGAAGAAGTTTGTGAAGAAAGCGAGCAGTTTCCGACGAATCTTGATAAACAATATCTCAGACAGTTGTTTCGAAAACACGGTTGGCCAGATGCGTTCCGCAAAGCGGATGCGGTGGATGCGGTGGACAACGTAATAGACGCAATTGAACAAACAGGGAAGAGAAGCGCAAAATGGAAACTTTAATAATATATTCTCTTATTAATAGTGGCCAAAGCGTTCTCTGTTCCTCTTATTATATGATTAGGCATACTTATAAAATGCACCCAACGCCCTATTACTATTCCTCGATAACGTAACTTAACTAATCGAGATTTACAGCAATCAACTATCAGATTAACAGTACCTAAAATGACTAAACTAAAGGCAGATGCTGCTAAGATACACTTTATTGACTTTAAAGATTATACAAGCTAACCAGCTAAGACATTTTAGTCTAGCCAGAAACATCGGGTCTTACTACCCCTTCCAAGCTTATGCTTCTATTTTATTTATCCGGATTTCAATCTAGATGAACTTGACCTGAGGGCTGTCTAGCGAGATATAATAAATAGTCTTTATAGCCCCTTTCGATTTGAGAAATTCTGCATCCCGGGGGAAGTAATGACGACTGTGCTTAATACCATCGCGAGGAACTAAAGGCTCGTGGCAATGTATTTGAATAGGTCTGAGAGGCCAGTAGGGCTTATAAGGATCCTGAGTATGCAGCCGCATAAAAGGCTCAGGGCAGACCCTTATAGGTGTAACCTAATTTGGTCACTTTACGAACATTGTTCGAGGTGAAATACTTTCTATCGCCGTTGTTGAAAGGCCGGAGATTATCAGTAGCCCTGCCGGGATTGGCAAATTTAAGGAAGAAGTTTCCTTGCTCCTTGTTGCATACGTCATTATCCACAAACCATTGATCGCTATGGAGAATTTGCTAAATGGCGATAAGGCGGTCAACGTTGCTATATGGAGTTAGGAATACTTCTTTTACCTCTTTATGTGCTTACTTACCAATAACAGAGCCAAAAGAAGGGGTCAAATGCAGCGAGGGGAATGTGCGACATGTGGCCTAAAAGAATATTTTCCTTAGCGTCTGGGTCAGTCCTGTCGCCACTACACCATCTATGCAAATTGTCGTGAATGTTCTCTGCCGAGTCGAATGCATAGTCCTTGGTGTTGTCCCTGTTTTTACTCGGCCCTGCACCTGGCTTGCGCTTGATCGCAAAATCCTCGAACTTCTCAATTGTGAGAACACGATAGAATGCATCTCGCAAGCTTGCTGTCAGGTTACCCTTCCTACCCTCTTCAGTATTGCTCTTAGGATCCTATCGATAATCCTAGAGGCTGTCTTAATTTTAAAGTAGTGGCCTAGTAAAAGAAGTAAGATATGCGGTCTAGTTCTTTTTCTCATATCTAGGCAAATAGCTCAGGGTCTAGTTATCTCAGTGATATATATTAAGTATACTAGCTCTACTCTAAACTACAGTAAATAGTTATCTAAGGCTATCGCAACCTTATCTCGCTGAGGTACTTTGTTGCCATGCTTTCTCCCCTCAGCTCTGGAACAGTCCTCCCATTCCCAAAGTAGGCAAAACGATTCTTTCCAAGGTACTCGATCTTATAATCCTCCCACCTTATGTTTTCTAGCGCCTCCTTGTAGTGCCAAATGGATCCGCACCATGGACCCGTCACCGAGTTGTTATTCTTACTATTCTTGTACCTGTTCTCATTAGCACACTCTGAAATCTGGCAGGAAAGGCAAGGTGTTTGACGAATAACGCACCAGCTGGCACAAGATCCGGTCCACACCAGGTCCTTCATGATCTTGTCTCTCTGTTCCATAAACTCGTTCGCTGCGTCTTCTTCTATCTCCAAGCTTGCAATGCCATCGGCTTGCATCTTTCTTACGCATGAGAATGCATAATCCACTGCAAGCTCCAGTCCCATGATCAGCGACACATTGCTAATGGGAGCATTAGGGCCACCGGCAACTATATGTTCAATTCATGTTAGCTGACACTCCTTTGGAATTAATACAAAAGATTCTTGACTGACTCCAGTAATTCGGGAATCCAGGTGCTGCAACACTGAGGTAATGTGTAGGACCTTCGCTCCAAACATCCCTTAGATTCTGGCCGCCGCGGCCCAGAACAGGGAATGCTGGTCGATGAGAAACATCAAACCCAGTCGCGCAAATAATGATATCAAAGTTGTGTTGGATGTTGTTATTGTCCAGAATCCCGGACTCGTTTACACACTTGATCCCGTCGAAAATTGCCGTCGTGTTCGGTTTGATGAGTGACTCCAAGTAACCATTCCCAGGGCTCACACTGTTTCAAGTGTCAGTACAACCCAGTATCAATCGCTCGAACCAATTTAAACGTACCGTCTGCACCCAACTTCAAAGTCGGGGATTAGCTTGCTGCATATCTCTTCGTTATTCTGGAGTCGCTCTCTCATAAGCTTCCTGTTAGCGATGAATGCTTGCTTTTGCATATCAGTGTCCTTGTAGTAAATGTCAAATCCCTTCGTTGCACCGTCGAGTAGCTTTCGGCGATAGTTCAGAAGAGCTGATTTATCATCCTGGAACAACTTGATTTGTTCTTCAGTGAACCGCGTTTCTCTTCCTTCACTGGCAAAGGCCTGTCCATATTCTGCCGTGATCCAGGTTGGTGAGCGGATGAAATTGGTTAGCTGAGAGACCACTAGGTTGCAGTCAGTTGGTTGTATCTCGTGATAATGATGCGCTTGGATTAGCTTACCAGGCTGAATGGTGGGAACTATTTGTAAAGCGGAGGATCCGGCTCCAATTACAGCAACGCGTTTTCCTGTTAGGTCTACAGATGTATCCCATCGTGCTGGGTGTAGACGCAAACCCTTGAAGCTCTCTAGTCCCGGAATACCCGGCCACTGCCATTTGCTAAATCGGTTAGTGTCATGACATAGAGGTGAAACCCATTTGTGCACTTACTTGAGTGGCCCCGTGGCGCTAATGACAACATCACAAACGTCGGTAAACGTTTGGCCATCTGGTGCTTCAATCTTGACATTCCATTTATGGGATGACTCTTCCCATTCTGCGGCGACAACTCTGTGACGAAGTTTAATGAAATCCATGCAACCCCATTTCGATACACAATCTTTGAGATATTGGAGAATCTCTGGGGCTTCGACATAGCTAGTGATCCAAGGTTAGACTTGGGCGGTTGGGCTTCTCGTTTATCGAAGCACCACTTACAATCTTGACCACTTCGGATTTCCCTCCCACGAAAAGGTATATGAGTGTGCCGGAATATCGCAGGCACACCCGGGATACTTATTCTCGAGCCACGTACCACCTACATCATGATTCTTTTCGTAGATAATCAGCTCAGTATTGACGAGCTGGCTTTGCGCCTTGTATGCTGCTGCAATGCCTGAGATTCCTGCACCAATGCATATGACACGCATGGGTCGAGGCTCATGAATTCCTTGTTTAGACATGATTGGTAGTTGGCGAAGTAAATGAATGTCCACCAGGTAAACGATGTAAGACTGCGTATGAAGACACTTCTGTAGAGGGCAAACATATGAATTACAAGTCAAAGGCAAAATACTCAACAACTTTGCTGTTCTAATGAATACACCGTTTGTCGGAATTAAAGACAAGGCAAGGAAGGTCATGCGTCGAGTGCAGAGACTAATTCCACTTCCGCCCTGCCGAGGTTGGTGGTATCCGCATTGGAAATCCAGTTCCCCGTAAACCCCGGCTTAGGAATTATTTTAGCTTTCTTCGGAATTCTGGTGATCTTCCTATGCCCCGCCACCGGATCTCGGCACTTGTCCTATGCAGATTCTACATGCCGTTCTATGCCATTTTTAGTGACATTAGTATCCATATCCGAATTAGTAGTGCGCGATTATGCGAATGTAATACGGTCATGGCGAAAGGTCGTGGTCCGATTTAGACTAAAGATTTCAATAGAGTTGACTGTTAGAAAATTGCCCGTCAAAGTACAGCGAGGTAGAATGCACACATGTCCATCTTGGTCTTCTCACTTCAGTAGATAAGTCTAAAATAAAATGAGGGTTAAATAAAATCTAGTCTGTTGTCCCATGCTGTAATTGGCAACTGAAACCTTGCTGGAAGTCATGCTCTATCGGCAAATTCACCATGCAACTTGGTAGGTGACGACTTGTATAGTTGAGTAAAAGTCTCATAATAGGTGACCAAGGTAACTTGAAATTATCCCTAGAAAATAGTAATTGCCAAAACATGATATCTCATACTAGATGAATTGTTTTCTCTTGAACGTCTTTTGTCGACCAAGCCCGGATTGGAAGACATAGGAATCCAATCCTTCTGTACTCCTCAATAGTTCCTTTCAAGCGTCCAGTCGATTCGAGAATGAGAGCACAACCTGCCATTCCCTCTGCATGACTAGATCCGGGAATAAAGGCTGTCCCTACTAATATGCATCCATACGCTTGATGACCATATCGCATGTCCAATCTCGTATCCATGAAAGCAACCCGAGTGAATTTCACTTGATCCTGAACTAAGTTAAGCACAGATTGACGCTTGGGAGAAGGCCCCAGCCCGAGGTCTATTGCACTGAAGTTTTTAAATGCGCTTCTTACCCTTAGTCGCGCGCTCAGAATCTGTCCAGAAGTATCTGCTCCTGTGGACTTGATTTCCCAATCTTCTGTCTTCAGCACTGGCTCCCAAGTGTCCAGCGATGAAAGAAATCGCACAGTTCCTCTGCTAGCAGCCCAAGACCAAGACGGCAACATATTTTCCAATCGTGCCTTTGATCCGGGTAGACTGACAGGATCTGAGGTGTGCTCAACCAACTCATCTTCCATCAGCCATGCCAGCCCTTCGGGGACGGCAGACTGCCACAAGCCCGCTCCATATCTGTCAGGAATGTGTTTCTGGATAAGAGCAGTAATTCCTGATAAAGCAGGAAGTCTATCGCCCATGAAAGTAAACTTGGCGCTAGTATAACCCTCAACAAAACTGTACCACTCGTGAACCACCTGGCTGGTCGCCCTACTCTGCAACTGGAGTTTGCGAAATACCGGCATAAAGTCTGAAACTTCTTCGTAGACCATGCCGTTACTTCTACTACTGAGACTTGATCCGACCTGATCGATCTCTGACGCTTGACGCTCATGGCATTCCCATAAGACCATATTGGCTGCGAAGTGTACAATTCGCGATGACAGGATTCGCTCCGGAATAGCCCAGCCTCTTTCGTATAAAGGAGCTCTCTTGATCTCTGAAATCCAACTCGGGACTTTTGGGAGGATTGATATGTCTCTGGCTTCTCCCGAGGGCGTTTGCCTTCGGAGCATGACTGAACTTGGATCAAATGCTAGAGCAGGCCGTGGCAGAAATAGTCCATCATCGGAAGACCTGGCTCCTGTTGCAGCTATATTGATAGCTGCATTTTGATAATAGTAGCCGAATCTTGTAGCCTCGTACGACCAATCCTTTTGATGAGGCGTATCATGCGGTCCCTCGCTTTGTAATATACACAGTGCATCAACCCACAGATATCTGAATCCCAGTTTGCGGGTAAAGACTATTGCATCTTGTATAGTTTGGGGAAGTTGAGAAAGAGGAAGACGTCGAAGCATTTCCTCCAGGTTGGATGCAGTAGTTCTGCTCGAATGGTTGTTGTTGACTGGGCCCCAAGCATAGCTTAAAGCGGCGTATTCGATATTCGTAGAGGATTGATCTGTCCGAGGACGACATAGTCTCGGAGGTTGGCTACTATTGTCTGTTCCGACATCGATGAGTCTCGTCGGCACGATATCAATGCTAACTGAGAATGCCCGTTGTCCACATTCACTGTGTGTTTCTCGACAGTTCTGGATCCATGATGCAGTTAAAGAAACAAGATTTGTGATGCCCTGGTCAGATGTCGGCTTTTCAATCTGACTAACAATTCCCTTGTATCCTTCGAAAGCTTGTTCTTGCGAGTCGCCATTGAATAGAACGGATAGCGACGTGCTGTTATTGGAACCTCGTTGCTGTATCTTGACTGATAATATGTCAAGACGGCTTTCTTGCGAGTCGGGATCGATTACAGAGTCCTTGGTTGAGATTTCGATCGGTGCGTCGGCATCGTGTAATAAGATACCTTCGCCATAGACAAATGACTGGTAGATCACACGGCATAATGAGCAGCCCTGCTGAACAGAATCTTTGAGAGATTTGATATTCGACTTCAAAATCCGGTGGTTATACTCAGAACTGTAGTTTTGTAAAGATCTTTCGAATAGAAGACAATCTGAACATAAGAGTCCTGCCATGATGAAAAGTCAAAGGAATTTCGACGAAGTAACGCATCACTGGTGAGACCTCACTTTTAATAACGCGACTTTAGTGGGGTTATTGCAAGTGTAAAAAGTACCCCGCACTTGATTGTGTTAGTCTGACAAGTAAGCATTTGAGATACGCCTGTCGTTACAACGTTACGATTCACGGTTATGAGATAACGCGTTACAGGCTTCAGGTAACGCTAGACATATAAATAAATAAATAGATAGATATATCATAATAGTACCGACAATCAATTCAAGCATCAATCTTCAAGTTGATTGCCTTGCCAGAAAATTTAATCTCACCAGGCTCATCGACAAGAGGTTGATCATTCAACTCCCGAGCGTCAACCCAGTTTCCGTGAATCTGGGGTCGCACGCGCATAGGAAGTTCCGTAACAGCGATAGGAGTTTCAAAATCACGAGTGTCAACAATGACCAGATCACTGACGTTCAAGTTGCGTCGCTCAACAACAAACATGACCCAACCATCTCCTTCAGGAGCATCATCGCTGCGTGGAACAAAAGCCGGTTCCTGGCAGTAGCAGTTCTCACCTGGCCAGTAACATTTCTGTTCACCAGTTCGTGTGTTGAGCATTGAGACAGCATTAAGACCGCTGAAAAGCAGCTTCTTGGTGTCACTGTGGCCAGGAAAGAAGACACAGGAGAAGACGATTTCGTACTTCTTGGACATGTATCGCTCGTCGATACGCGGGAATTCGTTGGGAATATCAAGCAGGACCCGGGGTTCAGGAACCTTTGTACCAGTTGGCTGACTCAAGTCCAGCTCAAACCGGACAAAGTCGACCACTGTCTTTCCAGCTTCCCTGCCGTCCTTGGCGGGGAAAAACGGGAAGAAGTTATCATGAGAACGGGAGCACTCGAAAAAGATCTTTCCATCTTCTTCCCAGCCAGATGCCGAGTGACCGATCATACAGTTCTTGGTCTCATAGACTCGATATTCACCCTTCTTCCAGCCAGCGTTTGCTTCCTCAGGGCGACGAGGAATAACGATAAAAGAGGCAGGCAAATCATAGTCGTAGGCGAAATGATGACCACCAGCCTTCATGCGGTCCACGCTGGCCTCGAATGGCCAGAGAATGAGAACGATGAAGTTTTCAGTCAAGACCATGTCATGGATGAAAGTGACATATGGAGACTTGACCCAAGTTTCATTCTTGATAACACCGTTCTTATCAATGGAGTAAGTAACGACGTCAGCACTCCCGGGTCCCTTGGCCTCATAACCAAAAACAACGAGTTCATTGGTAAAAGGATCAATCTTTGGGTGAGCAGTGAAGGCCTCGCTGTTGACCTGTTTGCCGAATGGGTCATATCCATTGGTCTGGAGGGTATCGGGATGAACAGAGTATGGGTTGGCAGATTCTCTTAGTGCAAGAAGTTGTCCTGCCCAGTAGACAATGTTTGTGTTGGCTGTTGAATCAACCACGCCTTTAACACAAGGATGGTCAGACCAGGGATTCTTGTAGAGACCAAACAAGCTTTTCCTTGCCTTGCGCTCAGTGAGATACCTTTCGGTCCGGATGTATCTCACTTTGAAGTCAACTTGACCCTCGTGAATACGGAAGGCTGAGACGACGCCATGTCCATCGATAGAAACGGCATGTTCGGCCGGTGGAACAATGGGGTCTTGGGAGACACGATAGAAAGTGCCATTGATGGCATCGGGGATGGTACCGCGCACCACAATATCGCCAATCTCTCCTTCAAAGCGCAGTGGGGGATTGGCGCCTGTGAGATCGGTTGTCATGCTGCTCCATTTTGACTTGAGGTTTTCTGTGCCTGGCAGCGCTCGGGGAGTAAATTCAGTCGCCATGATGCTGTAGGTGTGTAAAAGCAATAGAGTATGAGTAAATGGAGTTGAGGTTATGATTCAGGAGTTGTTTATAGACTAGAGTATCTTGTGGAATATGAGGTTTAGTGTGTTTTTAAAGCAATTCATTAATACCTTGAAGTCGCTATTAACAGCAGTTAAGCAAATTAACTTTCGGCCGGGACAAGCGGATCTACCGGTCGGCTCCAAAGGCTAATCTAAACCCCACAGTCGGAATAACGGCCCCGCAGATGATCGGAACTAGCGCCCGTCGTGTTGCTTGTTGCTCCTCAATTCGTTGGCATTTCCGCTTCCGACGCAGGTTATTATTATCAGTCAATCAGATCGATTGGACTACAGTGACATACGTGTCTTGTTGCCCAGTGGTATCATGAGTAATATCCAATATGCAGAGGATACCCTGCACTTATTCGAACGTTGTATGATTGTGCATGATTTCCGGATTCCAATATTCATTGACTCTACCCTGCGCTCTGCAGTTAAAAGTCAAGGTAAGCAAGTTCCAACAGTGAGCCAACATCCAGCAATGTCATCATATTGCGAGATCATAATGACAATAATAGTATGGATTGTGTAGATATATGATGCGTATCAGCTGGCAAATCAGTTAAGTGGTGAATACCAAGCTGAGCTTCATTAAACTATATCCGATTGGATATTACACAAATAAAGATGTGACAAGTAAAATATGGTCAAATTAGAGAGATGACCCAGCATCCCTCACGCAATTGAATCTGCTGGATTGATGCAGCAGTTATTCACTACCTAGAGTTTGAAGTTTCCCTGTATGCACGTATCATTTGTTGAATCGATACAATTTATTCAATTCTACTCATCTATCTCACGTGAATTGAGATTCTTAACCAAGCTCAGAGTACAGAGAGTCCGAAGGAGATAAGCTCCGAAACTCCTTCCTTTTGTATCTCCGGGGACGGGATAAGCGAAAAAGCATGGAAGCCCTTATCCACCAGCTTTACCTCTGATCGGTTGCCAGAGAGACTCCAACGCGACCCGAGGAACACACTATCATCGACGACAGGGTCTTCGGTGCCACATAAGAAAATTGCTGGTGGCAGATTACCGAGATCAGCGTAGAGAGGTGAGACCAGAGGATCTTTGCGGTCTGCCACCTTTTCAGCCGGGAAAGCTGCATCCACGAGCCTAAACATGCTCTCACGACCAACGATGATGTTTCGTTGGTGACGGAGCAGTGAAGGAGTACAAGACATGTCGTAGATGCCGTAACTGCACAGCAAGCCTGCTAGTTTATCCCGGACATTGACTCCATGATCATCACGGAGGGAGATGGCAGTCCAAACTGCAAGATAAGCGCCGCTGGACTCTCCTACCAGCAAGCGAATTGGGCCTCCGAGCTTGTTGGCTCCATCAGCTGAGAGAGCAAACAAGGCGGCATCAGTTGCGTCGTGTTGACTGGTAGGGAAGGGATGTTCTGGAGCGAGCCTGTACTCGACAGAAACAGCTGTAAGGCTGAAAGCATTCGCTAACGCTTGCAGGTAGTTGTCCTGACCTCGAGCAGTTCCATAAACAAGTCCACCTATTTTAACCAACATTAGCCCATTTATTCGTTTCCTTCCATCGGCGCATGTACTAACCTGCGTGAAAATGCAACAGTGAACCCTTACTAGCCCCAGATGTTGGCTTTATGATGCGCAGCTCAATTCCAGTGCCATCGCGAGCTTGGATAGTTAGGTTCTGAGCTTCAGCAATCTCTGGGACCTTTTTGAACCCGTTGGTGCCAGCGCGACGCATCTCACGATACTCTGGCGCTGAAACATCTCGGAAAACCTCGACAGCTTTAGAAGTGTTGGCCTCAAGCAAATTGCCAAACGCAACTCGATTTTCCAAGACGTCAGGCGCAGCCTCTTTGACGGCAATCGTGATAGAGGGAGCCATGTTGTTTGTTGATGGAGTGGTTTTGACGTGATAGAGGTGGATGTTATACTGGATATATGATTTAAGTTGTTGAATAAGCTCGTCTCAAATCAGAAGAAAATGAAACCCGGTGATAGATTCATAAACGACAGTCTGAGAAATTCGTCACAAGGGCCGACTTCTTGCTGTATTGAAATAGCCGATGTGCCGCATATCCTGTATTAATTCCGATAATACAAGTGCCGATAAATCATAGTTCCGACAACTTTCCAGTTCCTAACTCAAGTCATAAGGTATTGCCAGAGCCAATCGGAGTATTCATAAGCTTAGCCGCAAGCTCATCAGGTTCCGAAATAACCGATTCTTACATTTTAATTCCAGCTTATATTGTTTCATGTACGAACACATCAGATCATCCACACTTCCTAGAATCCTTGTATAATCACCCGCACTTTTACCTTACTTACACAATGAAGGTTGTGATCGTTGGCGCCGGACTTGGTGGAATCGCCAGTGGTATTGCGTGTCGCCGACAAGGGCTGGATGTTACTATTCTTGAGCGAGCTCCGGAACTGTCAGAGGTATAGCATGAGATCTACAGGGTGACTTGCGGTCGCTCACCTTTCACTTAGATTGGAGCAGGAATACAAGTTCCTCCCAATGCATGCCGGGCTCTGGACTATATTGGTGTGTTGGAAAAGATCAAGGGAAAGGCGACTGAAATTCTTGTGCGCCACCTCCGGCGTTGGGACAATGGCGACATCTTGGCTACACGGAAGTATGGCCCAGTTTCGTATGAGAAATATGGATACCCAGCTATGTACGTATCCTTTCCTTGTTGACAACGTTCCTCAGGCGTCATTTCACTAAACTTTGTTCACTAGGGTTATTCACAGAGCAGATCTGCAAAGAACTCTGATAGAGACAGCTGAAGAGCTTGGAGTCAATATCCGAACGGGTTGCGATGTTGCCAAGGCTGATTTCGAGGCTACAGAAGTTGTTCTATCAACCGGCGAGCAGATAAAAGCTGATGTTATTCTTGGTGCCGACGGAATTTGGTCTACGTTGCGTTCACAACTAGTAGGACAAAGCATCGAGCCAACCGAAACGGGAGATCTAGCATACCGAGGAACTTTTACACGGAAGCAACTCGAAGAGCTGAATGACCCTGAAGTCCTTCGATTTTGCGAGGACAACAAGCAGACACTCACACTCTGGTTGGGCCCACTCAAGCATGCTGTCTTTTATGCCATCCGCGGTGGTGAGCTTTGGAACCTCGTCTTGTTAACGCCTGATAAGATGAAGAAGGGTCAACGAACGGAGAGAGGAGACTTAGGTGAGATGTGTCAGGAATTCGAAGGATGGGATCCTATGTGAGTTTTCAAGATTGACAACTGTCTTGGTTTTTAGCTGTTTATTAACTTACTAATTTCTCCTATAGTTTGACAAAGATCACCACCTGTTTCTCATCAACTCTGAAGTGGAAGCTCTGTCATCACGGCGAGCTCGATACTTGGGTCAAGGCAAGTTCAATCTCGTTGCCGGTTTATGTTTTCTGCCTGATATTCTGCCGACTTCCCTAAGTCACATTTTTTGCCTTCACTTCCCGTCTTCAATCAACGTACGCTAACTTTCCGAATAGCAAGCTTTTACTCTCCTGGGTGATTCTGCCCACCCAACACTTCCTTACCAGTCCCAAGGAGCTGCTATGGCTTTCAATGACGCTGCCGTCATTGGGGCACTCTTGGGTAAATTCCACCAAGCAGACAAGGAACAGCTAGCTGCAAAGGGCATGACCGTTCACAAGGTACTGAAGATATTTGAATCAGGTCAAAAGCCCTATTCGAGCCTGAATGTTCAAGGAGCGGTCAAGAACAGAGTTATGTATCATTTAACAGATGGACAGGCACAACAGCAGCGAGATATGGAGTTTTCCCAAATGACGGCAGAATCTCGAAGCGACTGGACGTGGATTGATGGCCAGTATCAGAAGCATATCATTGGAACTGACCTGGTCAAGATGGCTTTGAAAAAGTTCGATTTGGAACTCAACAAGTGATAAAGAGTTTACGCGATCGTTTGGGATAGGCGGTAGAAGAGGATTTGGTAGAGATAATTAATCTGTATGTATTCATAAGGGTACTACTGCATTTTACTGTTAAGCTTATATCTCTTTTTATCTGGAATCAGTCTCCACTTATGTATAAATAATTCAAGTACTGTCGCTCGATAAACCTGAATACTATTATTATCCCAGTGTCGCCTTTCGGGTGTATACCTCTTGAGCTTGTATCTCTGTTTGGCAGCGTGTCGACACCAAGAAGAATTGAAACACGTAAGGCATGTTGTTTTGTATTTATCTAAACTACTCTTTACCAGCAAGTTTGATAGCTCAGCCAATATATGGCATGTAAAATGGGGGAAACGAAGAATCCTCCATATCAATGGTCCCATTCGGCATGCTATCTGCTGGCATTGGTAGTCCGAAGTCCGCCGGGTTCAAAGTCCCCTCAACTCCTGGTGAGACCCCTGTCATGTCCATTGCGTTTGGATAATATCCAGCAAGATTCTGTGCCAAGTCGGAGCTGCTCGGTGAAATACCAGGCCAATACTCAGCCATGGATACAAAGTCATTTTCGTATCCATGAAGTCTTGGAAAGCCGCTAGACTGGACAGTACTGACAAAGGAGTCTTCCACGGCTGGCGTAGTATAACTTTGAAGTATAGATATTGCTCGCTGCGCAGCTTTCACCGTTGGAGCCAGCATCCTAAGCATATCTACCAATTTTGCAAACGTTCTCGTCGCAGTCGGACGCTCGGTGTCGCAAAGTGGATTTCGCAATATCCGTGCCAAGTGATAGCTGCACTCGATTAGGGTCGATGTAATAAAGTACGACAGAGGTTGCATGTGAGACAGTGTATAATAGTCAATGACTGCAGCAAGAATCTCGACCAATTCGCTGACCAACACATGGCAAAACCTTGCTTGTTCGACACTGACTGGTTCTGTCCGCAATGGGCTCTGTCTCACTAGCAGACGAAGAAGAGTATACCGCTAAGACAAATAGACTGTGTCAGTAAGCTGAATCTGCAACAATGTATCCACGTCTTCTTACCGTATGCATTACCAGTCTTTGCGACGTTTGTAGATTGGGCTCGGCATTTCTTGCATCGTTGCCCATGACACTGTTAGACCATCGAAAAAGGCAAGGCACACTGCGATGAAAGTGTGATATTCGAAGTCCCATCAACTCGACTTCTTCGTCGTCATTTGACGCCTTGGAACCAGCCCGGAAGAACTTGTCCCAGATCTTTCCCCATAGCCTGCTGATGTCAACGAGGAGTTGGAGGTACAACTCATCCTGGCTAATGTCATCAGGGCACACCTCCAACTCTTGGCACCGTGCCAATTGCTCCCTAGATAGAGGATCATCGACAGCAACTTCTTTGTCGCTGACGTTATAAGGTTTGCCAACTTTTTGAGAAAGCCGACGCTCCATGCAATAGATAGCCCACCACAGGTTCCTTCGCGACCGAATCTCCGCTGGGCTACACGAGACCCAGGCATTTTGATCATTGAGCTTGGACTGCCAGGCGAATTGAATTGAAGTCGAGATGGCCTGGACCGCGGTCTGCAAATCATCACCCTGCATGAGGTATACAGCCCGAAGAAAGTGAAGCTTGGCCAGTCCAAGCCAGTGGACTGGGATTGGGGGGACCTGGTCCACAAGAGACAGACCCTGATGATAAAGTGACCGTGCTTGAGATACGTCTTGGCCGGATGACTGGCTTAGCAAAACCTTTCCAAGAGTCAAAGTTATGTAGAGCTGCGAAAACAACAGGAAATCTTTCGATTCTGTCAAGATATTCCCTGTCCCGCTGTTCCTAGATGACACAGGCTGAACAGCTTTGCTCTCGATCTCGTTATAGTCTACTCTCGGTAGGTACGCTGATAGCCGTTGGCTACAAACTTCGATCAAGCAACGCATATCCTGCGTTCGCGGTAGCTGAACGAATGTTGGGTTGAGTTGCCGACCAGGCCGTGATAGATACATGATGTCAGTGCGTGGATCTGCGCCAAGTAGACGTCGAGTTGCGGCGAGGAGAGAAGGTAGAGATACATTGTCAGGCATACGTTCCGCAACTTCCTGGACAAAATGATTAGGCACATTAGTCAATGCCTGATTTGAGACACTTGGCCCAGGAGGCAAATTCCTATAAGACAGAAGGGATAGGTTAATTGTGGACTTGGTTTTCTTCGCCCGTCTCTTTTCGGAGAAGCTGCAGAGTGATAGGAAGATAGCATTGTATCTTACCATGAACTGGATGAATCGGCTAAAGCACTAGAACTTATATCGGTAATGAGTCTTAATGCAAGCTGGAGCTGTTGAAGCCTTTCTCCTGGCTGAGTAGCAGGCGGTGAATTGAACCCCATAGCAGGCGGTGTTGGGGTCTCATTCTGACAGTCGAATGGTAGAAACTCATTTTCCATAGGTTGGAACTCAGCATCCTCGCCCTCTTGGTGTGACTGATTTAATATCGCTGAGTGTGCTGATGAGGATGATGATGAGGCGATGGATGGTGCTGGCCCTACGGACTTTGACCCTTCGCCAACTACAGGTACAGCAGAAGGTTCCCTTTCTGTGCCACAGTGGCGTCGTCTGTGCGTGGGATAAATACAACGGACTCCTCGTTTTCGGCAAAGCGCACACTCGTGTTCTCCCGAACACTACGAATTCCTGTCAGCAACGCGTTGGACCATTTCACTCTGTTTACGGGGTACTGACCTTGGATTTCCGTCGTTGACACTCAAAGCTGCGTTTCGTATTGTCAATAGGTTTTTGAGCACGAAAAGCACAAGAGAACGTACCAAGCGACATTCGTATACTTCGACCGGCGTGAATAATTTTGTCTCCTGTTGGAAGAGATGGAAGACATTGTGAGGCTCTTTCAAGCTTGTGTTTTTGTGGATAAGGTTCAAGGGAATGTCTAGTGGAAACAGAGTACGACATAAGCGAACGCGTAGTTGTTATTACTTATACCCTGTCTAGCCTGTCGATTCTACGGTATAACCGGCAAACGGGGCACATGTCTTCCGCTCCAATCTCTCTCTACGTGGCGTCTTTTCTCGCACCGAACGGGATAAGCGCAAGGCTACCCTAGATGACAACTCCAAGCCTCGTATTGGCCTCAAAGTGTGATGGAAATGATAGGGGTGCATTACGAGACTGCATCGATCAATATCCTGATTGTATGCACTCTTAGCAGTGGAGAAGGCTTCTCAGCAAGTTTTCCCTTATGAAGGAAACGATTAAACAAGTTACCGATTATTCGGACCTGAGCTTGACGGAACCCGCGGCGCAAAGTGCACAAGCCACACTCACAGGGCTGCAGTAAATAAGGTTCGGCACACGTTTGACGTTGCATTGAAAATGGAACATATGAAAAAGCACAATCACGTTGTACGTACCTAGCCAAGCCCGACAGTGTACTATGTATATTATCGCAAATTGTCACGGCCGCTTTAAAACGGTAATAGCGTTTTAAAGTTTTCTCTTGTTTATCAGCACTATTATCTGTGCGACTCTATACAGGCAATAACTGCAATTAGATAAAGATAGGGTTTTTTCTAATATTTATACTTTATAAAGGGTATTATAACTCCTTTACTTATATATAATCTTTTTTTTACTTTACTTTATAAATATGGTTTATATATAATAT
>QRAA01000613.1:0-15683 GCA_003670145.1 Fusarium subtropicale
AGCTAGGCGTTTAGGCAATTCATATCAAAATACACACTTTGGTCAGATCGGCTCATTACTTGTCCAACGTCTGAACCCATCTCCATCTTTGTGCATTTCAGCTCGCAACTTCCCTCTGATCATTACCATTTGTAGAGATGCATAAGCCGGAGTTTGGGAGAGACAGCCATTGTGGATTCGTACTAAACTTCCTGGACACCTGCATTAACTCAATCTTAACCGGCGTTACATTTGCACGTTCACAAGATCGCACGGTGAGATGTCAATTATCATTATCGAGATCGAGATCGCGATACTTTATTCTACTCTTGGGATGAAGGAGGCTTTGTTCGGCAGTTGATGGTGCAACAGACGGGTAACATAGAAGCGTGTTTAGAATGGTGAACTAGGTCAATTGCTCTTCTGCATGACAGTTGAGGTACAAGACTCTTTGTCAACCTTGGCATGACCTATTGTTAATGGGACCTGGGCTGAGACATGTTAATTCAAGTATTATGACGATAACTGCCGAAAGGAATAAGCGATCTGAGTTGCAACATTGTGTGCCTGGATCTTGATTAGAAATTGGTTTACGACACACCGCCATATTAATGTTTCCTCATTTGTGTATTGTTGCATGGAATATCGATGTTGTTGCAGTAGGCACTGTGCCAAGGTCGTATTGCTTCGCCAAGTTGTGTTGCTGACATTGTTCTCTCTTGCCTCGCTTGCCAGCAGTCAGATTCATGCACCAAAATGAAAGACAAGCATCTTAGAGAGACAAGCGAGAACAACGTCCAGACTACAATGGCAGTACTTTTCTCAAAATTGCTATTGTCCTGAATTCATTGCAAGTATGATCAGTTGACTGACTGAATACTCCCCTTTGGATATAAACCACACAAAATAGTCTTGCTAGCAGTGCCGATGCAAGTGATAGCCTTGTGTCTCGATCGGAGAGTTGAACAATATTGCACAAATTCCAAAATGGCACAAGTGCAGCGTGTCTCAGAGCCATAATGAGCTGACATGACAAACAGGATGTCATCCTAATGGCACATCTGTATGCATCCAGGGCACCATGCTTGACCATCATGTCATGTGTGTTTGTTAGCGATCGTAAAACATCCATACGTTTACTTGTCTTACAATGAGGAGGTGGCGCTACGGAGTGCATGCCACACCATGCGCCTCTCAGTCGACGTCGACTTCCACTAAACTCGGCAGTGGTTGAGGGGATATCATACTTATTTCCACAAGCCGGACTACAGTAGACTTCAGTCAGGTCGAATGAATATGATTTGACCAGTATTTCCATTTTCTATAGCAGTGACAAAACAACTGGTAGATCACTGTTTTCTGTATTTCTAGAGATGCGTAGAAATTATGTTTTGTATGATTGTTCTGTTGTCGCTGTGCATAAACAAGAATTGATACGGGTAACTGCATAGTGGCGGCTTCATGTGATGGAGTCAAGGAAGCACGATAGGTCTTCAACTGAGATTCTGTCTGGAACATACATATGCAAGAGTCTCAAAAGTGATTATTCCATCTACGAGATTCCATATCTTGTCTCAAGATGTGACTCGACTAGCAAAAGGCCAGCACAGGTTTGCACAGTAGACAAACGTACTTTCAAGAGTAAGTTCTCCAAAGGCCAAAAAAAAACCATAAATAGCACGTCCATCTCCCACAACTCCAGTCCTCTTCTTCACATCAGCCATCAACACTTATTCACATTACGAACCATTCATCTGCAAACACATTCATCATGAGCGACACTGAACAACAAGTTGCCGCCTCGGAGCCTACCGAGCAGCCCGCTGATGATGCTACTACCGCCAACACCGCTTACGTAGGTTGAATCCGTGTCCCACCAGCGTCTTCTTTTTTTTTGCTGACATGAATGGCAGATCCGTTGGGATGTCAAGAACGGCAGCGACCGTGATCACTACCCTACCTTTGACACCTGGCAACCTCTTGAGGGCACTCCGTAATGTTACCCACAATCATCTAGCGGTTGTTAGAACTGACTGGAGACTCAGAAACATCCAGGCCTACACCTGCCGCAGCGCTGTCAACCTCTGGCTTTATCTTGGAGAGTAAGTGACATTCTTCCACGTCTACATTATGTTCCATGCTAACTAGAGACAGTGAGGGCCACCAGTTTTCTGGACCAACTGAGGGCAAGGTCAAGATCGACCCCCGACGTGTCTCAAAGTACAAGATTGTGAAGCGTTGATATGGTTAAACGTGTCATGGCCGGGTCATTCAACATGTCTGGACGGCGACTGAGATTACCTGCATGCTCAGCAATTCAACGATACATGGCACAATGCCAAAGTCAGAAGAAAGGAGTCTATATCCTTCTCACAGTCACTCGTTATAGTCAAATAAATAAACCGTGGCCACGGATCTCAAAGTCTTAATCTACTTAATGACATTGATGTTCAACGTATCTACTGCCGCTGTGTCAGTACTAGAGTATCATTGTTTCCCAAGATAACCAATTGTACATCTGTAGACGGAATTATGCGACTAGGGACGGGGGTTAATAAAACTCAACCACACATCGTTAATAATTCGAAGACGCGAGATAACGCAGTTCTAAAAAGCGCCTAGACCATTGCACATTGCGCAGGTGATGGGGTTTTTAGACAAGAACGAAGTACTTCAGCAGACCAGGGTGCAAGAGATAAAATAAGATCCCCGGATATTCCATGGTTCATCGAATACTGTGTAACGCGTTGTTATGATCACAAAGATACACAACTGGACCTGGATGCGAGAAACGAAAATTGGATTATATATAGTTCAAATATGTACTCGTTGCAGCATGTAATCGTGTACAAAAGCTGAACGCTGCATTCACTTGCTTGACTCAACCCCCAATCAATCACTGCACACACGAGTCAAACTAACATCGTCAAGACCGATGATGATAGTCTGAAAGCTACCTTGGCACCGCGTTGTAAGCGTCAAAGTAGCAGGTGAGTCAGGATCCTGTGCGGTGAAACGTTGAGATGCCAACTTGAATCCGTATGGACCGCTATCAGTCAGCGTCAAGCCCGGCTGCAGGGTCTGCGAATTAATCGCAGGGGTGACCGTGCAGGAGAAGCCACGACCATTAACGGCGGTTTGCAAATTGAACCAGAATTGCAGCTCATAGGTGAAGGCGCCCAGGGCGGGGAGTCTCTGGCCGATAGTTGGAGGAAGGACGTCGTTTGGCGTGACGGTATTGTAACTGTTTTATGAAGGTCAGCTTTGATTACTTAACGCAATGTGCCGTGCTGTTTGAACTTACATGAAGTTTGGCTGGGATCGAGGATTGATCTGGCTGACGGACGTTCCTGGGGCAAGGATCCATGGGGAGCCGTCATTGTTGTCGTCGAAGCTGGGGTTGACGAGGATTTGAGTGGGGACACAGACAGCCGGAGCGGGAGCGGTCTTAGTAGGCTCGATGGTGGTAGCACTTGTTTCAACGACGGCCTCGGTCGTGGTGGTATCGGGGACAATGGCGGTCGCGGTGGCAGTAGTCTCGACAAGATCCGTTGTACCAGCAGCTGTTGTCTCGAGGGTGCCAATAGTTTCGGTTGCCGGTTCCGTGACGGTCGTCTCGAGGGCATCAGTGGTAGCGTCAGTGACAGTCGTTTCAGATACATCGGTAGTATCGGTGATGTCGGCAGTAATGGTCGAGGATCCTGTCATCGTCGGCTCAACTACGACAGTCGAGGACAAAGCAACCGAGGAGTAAGGCTTGCAAGGGCCAGCGTTGACACCAGCACCAAGAAGAGTAGCCGCCAAAAGGGCGACGATTCCGTGACGAGCCATTGTGAGAGGTAACGAATGGATAGTGCGAACAGCACAGGAATATTCTTGGTAGGATGACAAGCGATACGTCCAAGTAGAAAAAGAGCAGAATTATATGTTTATCTTATTGTAGAAAATACCTACATAACTAGTCAGGGGCGGCAGCTAGGGATTCGACGCCGCAGCTGAAAGTATTGCACATCAAAATACACTACAATCAATAGTTTAGTGGATCAACAAGCAGAGCTGAGCCTAGAATGGACTTTCTGCAGGGGTTTGATTGTAATTTCTCATGCGCTACTACGAATAGCGATCATCAGAACGCTAGGATACTTGGTGTACCAGGGTGTCAGATCCAATCAAGCTTTGAACTATTGAAATGCTAGTATGTATATGAGGTATATTTCATTGGCCATCAAAGTCTCCTAAACATGATAATGTATGGTGTTTTCGCGAGATCCTTCACGAATCGCGAGTTTAATTCCATTCATCCATCTCATCATCAACAGTGGTTAAGACCTGACCAAAAGCAAAGTAGACAAAAGAAAAACAATAGCGGTGAGTATTGAGACCCATGATAAAGTTTATGTATGTACAAAAACTATAAGAATCATTTGATAACCGTTGATCTTAGCCCAAGACTAAGTCAAGAATACGCTATACTAGTGAGGTATCCCCCAGTCTAGTAGACGTTGCTGACAGGAGTCTTAATAAGAGACTTCAAGCTAGTCCTTCCGTTCATCTCCTCGTTGATAGCCTGAACAAAAGCCTTGGCAATGAGGTCCGCAGCCTCGGGGCTAGTGTGAGTGTGGTCGCGAGGATACAACGAGTTGACCTTTTGGTTTCCAAGCTTCTGGTACATCTTGGTAACAGCAGCAAAGTGATCAACCCAAGTGACGCTGGAGCTAGCTAGTGCCCTGTGCGCAGTAGACACGTAGCCGACGAAGCGAGGGGCACCAGGCTCAAATGTGCCAGTCTCCCACTGGTTGTTGGGTGTCTGCGTGCTGAGAACAACTTGGGCACCCTTTGCGACAAGGGCCTTGGCAGCTTGCGAGATGTAAAAGACGTATGTGTACACCTTTTCACCTGTCTTGTCAGAGGTGCAGACTTCTGTGCCAGCGCCGGGACAAGCAGAGCGCAAGTTGTCGTTCTTGTTGGGTGAACCACCGTCGTTGTGGCCAAATTCGATGACAACGACGTCGCCTGGCTTGACGAGGTTGACAATCTCCTGGAAACGACCCTCGTTGGTGTATGAACGAGCGGATCGACCGCCGATGGCCTTGTTGACGGCATTGACCTTGAGGTATTTGCCGATGTAGTTGCCCCATCCATCAGTAGCACCGTCGTTGGCGCCGCTTCTGGCCATTGTAGAGTCACCTGCAAATTGTAAGTAAATATGTTAGAGATGAGTAAGGTGAGACATACCGGCAAAGTAGACTGTTTGACCAGCCACAGCCTGGAACGCTCCAGCAGCAAGAGCCGCGAAAGAAACAGTGAACTTCATGATGACTGTGAATTCTTCTGGAAGATAGCCCACAAGAACTTGGCGATCTGGAGGGTGCGCCCAGACCTGTATATCTACTACAATCGCATGTCATCAAAACCCCGGATTACAACATTCATCTCCACGAATGGGGAATGTACCGGTCTATCCTCCGAGGATACCTGTTTGAGTTTCGTCCCGGCCTATGCTCACCCGGCAAACAGGGATACGGTAGCATTTCCACCAGTTAGGAAACAAATTGGTTGCTGTTGCAGGGTTCAGCCCGGCACTTTTGGGGACGGGCACTCGGAGGGAACCGATTGATGGAATTGGTGGACTGCATGCAGATGCCACGAGGCGGTCCTATAGTAAGAATATGCTTAATATTTTGGGGGGCTTTGGTATAAGAGCCAAGACGTAACGTTGATTTCTGGAAGATGCTCATTTGTCAAGCTTGGAGGAAGGGGTTGGGATTGCTCGGTGGGAGATGCACCGAGCGCGGGGAAATGGTACATCATTTCCCGATTGGAGTTTTCATCTCAACTTGCTTGGAAGCATGATGATGGTCAAGGTCAGTTGCCTCGGTCGAGATATTACTACCTTCTTGAATCGTAGATCAGACTGCTTAGCGAGATATTGCCATTCCCGAACCAATGACTTGAACAACCCGAGACCTTCGGATGGGATGGGGAAAAGCCAGAAAAAAGCATCTGTTCATACATAATCCACCCATCAACACATGAACTCTACTTCACCTTTTATTTTCCAATGCTACCAAGATGTTGCGCAGGATCTGATGGTCAGATAGAATCCATCTTCAAGTTGTCTGCAGTAAACGATTTGAAACTACTAAGGATTCAAAGTAGAATATAGGTTCATGTAACTCTACCAGACACGGACGTCGGGTCGCGATAGCGCCAGGAGATGCTGAAGTTGATGCTTGTCGGGTTAGCGATGGATATGGACCGCGGCTAGCGATTGTAGAATCGATAGAGCGATCGATGATCAAGCTCGATATAACAGGCATTGAGAACGAATACCGTGATTGAGGAGTCGTCATTCACTCTTTTCATCACGTCGTGGGACCATCGAAGACAGGAGGGTTCAGTATAAAGCACCAATTGTCATCGTATGCTTTGAGAGGTCTATTGTTATACTATCACAGACTGGGACTAACAATCTTAAAAATAACGGAGGACGCGGTCTCAAAAGCGTGTTCTCTAGGGTAACTGACGTCGCGTCGGTTCATGTCTGACAACAAAACACGATTGGCTTCTCATGCACTAATCCAGATATAGTTTAATTGTCAAGTGTAACCTTATAATCGAAGCCTAGGACAAATACAGACAAAGTCGGACCCGATGGAACATGGAACTGCCGACGAACAATTTCTTCAATTCGAAAACTCGAAAGACCGGCCAATCAGTCCTTGAGCATGACAGAGTCCCAAATATGTCATTCATTTCTTCACGCTACAACCAATCACGATGTGGATATGACAGGGTCCCTGTCAAGCATCAAACCCTTCTCTCTAGTGTCCTGTCATCATCATCGATACAGGACAAAGCATTTGAAGAGTTTTGTATTGAAAACTGTTTATCTATCTTCAATAAAAATGAAGTATGACCCGATATATTATACGGACTTAGTAGTATCACCTTTCGTTCAAGTTAGACTTGTAGCATTTCCCTCGACCTGTTTTGCCATCAAGGTTTGATCCAAGATCTTATCAGATTGCAAGAGATCTAGCCTCTAGACTAAATAGTCTCGTTCAAGCCAATGACCTCAGTTCTAGTGAGACAGCCAAGCTTAAGCTTACGTTGTCTCAGGGCTGAAAATTCCGTTCCCAAACTAGCTCCATTCATTCCCATCGTATAAAATGTCCCTTGCATCTTACAAGCCCCCACTTGTTATCGATGACTCTGTAAAAATGCGTCCCTTTTGCAACATCATCAGGAACCGTACTTTCACACGCATCACTCTCTCATCTTTCCATCTTCGATACCGCCCATTCACTCAAACAACGTACAGTCTCAGCACCAAAATGAACGGACACGGAGATTTAAACAATTCTCATGCTGGAAGAACAGCGGTGGAGTTCGCCACCGATCAATCGCTCAGAAACAAGTCCCTCGCTGTCGACCGTGATCAAGATGATGCTACAACTCGCCAGCAATACCGTCCTTTTCTATTCGATGGAGACATGCCTTCTGACGACTGGGTTGCGGAATTGGAACTAAGCACTGCAATCAAGATGGTGCAGTCTGAGATTATGGACAAAAAGCTTGATCGCCTCCGAATTCTTGTTCTTTACGGCAGTCTTAGAAGCCGGTGAGTGCAGACAAAAATTGTCCACTAGTCCGAGAGTTCAGACTCAGGCTGCCTTTGGCCGCAATATTCATTCATATTTCCTTAGGTCTTACTCCCGTCTTCTCGCCCTAGAAGCCTCACGAATCCTCTTCCGCCTTGGCTGCGATGTAAGAGTATACGATCCAGCAGGTCTACCTCAAAAGGACGATGTCCAACACGACCATTCTAAGGTCCAAGAACTACGGGAGTTGAGTAAATGGAGCGATGGTCACGTATGGATCAGTCCTGAGCAACACGGCAACTTGGTATGCTATTTCACGCCAATGAATGAATATAAGTAAAGCTAATAAACTCCAAGACTGGCATTTTCAAGCAACAAATCGATTGGATACCTCTCTCAACAGGATCTGTACGTCCCACTCAAGGAAGAACTCTAGCTGTGGCACAAGTCAGCGGCGGATCTCAGTCGTTTAACTCTGTGAACTCATTGCGTATTCTTGGTCGTTGGATGCGCATGTTTGCCATTCCGAACCAGAGCTCAGTACCAAAGGCGTACACACAGTTTACGCCTGAGGAAGAGGGAAGCCGCATGATGGCTAGCTCGAACCGCGATCGTCTTGTCGATTGTATGGAGGAGCTCGTCAAGTACACCATTGTCATGAGGCCCCGTTTTGACCTCTTTGGAGATCGGTTCAGCGAGCGTGAGGAGAAGAGGGCGGAGGAAATGAAGAAAGACGGGGGGAACTAGACATGACCACATAGAAGGTAATCATGCAGAGATAGACAGTGGAGACAAAAAGGTGAGAAGGATATATAGATATCACGATACTGCGTTTACAGAAAGAACCAAATTTGGGCAATACATTTAGACTATAGATATATCATGTTCAGCGCTACTCCTCTTCACGTGAGAACCAACGTAATAAGAAGTGTTTTCAACCTCAACATAACTGTGTATTGTGCTCTCATTGATCCGAATGCTATTCAATGTGTCCCCCATTTGGGCGTGCTTTTGATCCTGGCACATCTTCTCTGCTGCTAATGACGACCTCATGCCATGGTTCTAGTGGCTTTGGCACCATAACCTGGTCAGTATCTTTCTCTGCTACGGGTAACTGAATGCCGGCAAATTGTCATTGATCACTAGTCGAACAGAAGATGAGAACGGCGCAATTATTAACCGCTGTTCGTGTCAGAGGATACTGTAGGACTTTTGGTTACCCAAAACTAGTCACTCAGCTGAAGTTACAATAGCGAATCAACACACAATGGCGTTTCTAACCCCTGCATATTATCAGCAAGTCAGCCAGTCAGCCTTGGCCGTCGTTCTATAGCGGGCATATTCTCCACTTGCGCTACGACTCTGACACAAGGCAGTCAATGCCTACCAGGTCCATGGAACTTATTGTGCAAGTCTGAGGTTTCCCTCTTCTCTACTTCTACCTTCTGATATTGACCAGGTCAAGCAAATCCCACGCAATGGTTGATGAACAGAAAAATCAAGACGAGTCAGCGGGTCAGACCCAAGAGGAACAGAATTCTGGAGCAACAGATGCCGGTGTGACTGAAGAGTCCAAACTGGTCATTCAAGTCAGTGAACACGAATTCGGCCATAGCTCCAACGGGGAAAACGAGGATATCTACGAGTGAGTTATGCAAAAGACATCTCGAATACAAACTGACGTTGAAAATCTCCAAGTGTCATTCTTGTCCCCGGCATCACCGCAGAAAGTCCGGTCAAATGGAAAGGGAGTAGTGGCGCCGACTTCATAAGGAAAGCGCTTGACGGCGTAGGAGAAGGTCATGGTCGCCAGCTATTCTACGAGCACCACACAGATGTTGCCAATGGGAGATACTACACCCCATATGGTGTTTACGACGAGGCCAAGGCATTGCTGAACCTTCTGCGTGACCTTCGGACGTCCAAGGTCAAGGTGGGATGCCCTATGCTCATTCTGACAACTTTGTTGACATGTTACGGCAGGAATCTAGGCGGCCGCTATTTTTCTTTTCTCACGACGTTGGAGGGACTATTGTCAAAGCGGCGAGTCATGATGAACTTTTGTGAAGTCACAAGTCTACTCAAGTTGCTAATAGTATACATAGGCCTTGTCGATTGCCTCAAAGTCTGGATATCAGTACGCCGACATCCTTGAATGTACTCGTGCTGTGGTGAGACCTTCATCTATACTTGTCTATTTTGACTTTCGCTAATTATCTCATTCGCGGCAGTGCTTCTTCGGTTACCCACACAGGTGTACTAGTAAAGGCCTACTGCAGGACGCCGTGTTACGGCTCATGTCTGAAGAACCTCTCCGCTGGTCAGGTAGCACGTTGTATTACGCTACAAACCTCACGGAGACCATCTTGGATGTGAATGAAAAGTTCCTCCAGACCCAGATTCTCACTCAGGCCAAGATAGTGAACGTTGTTTTCACATTTGACAGCAATCCGGAAAAACAGGTTCGTTTACTCAAAGGCTCAAACAAAATAAATGACCCACGTAATTCTCATCATTTTTTAAAAGGTCTTTCCACTTTCCATGAAAATTATGGGCATTCACTCTGAGCGAGTCGTCAAGATAGAAAGCTCTCATAGAAGTCTGGTTTATCCGTGGTTTTATGGATCACATCCTCTTGAAGGCGTTGCAGATTCAGACTGGCTCTGTAAGTCGCCTTCTGAGCTAACCCAAGTCGTCACTGACAGTGTCTATAGCTGGTGATCTTACAGACGAACAGCATGTTGCCCTTCGAAAGATCATCAACCAAGCATCACCAGTATTCCCATATCAAGACATCGATATGAGCTGGCAGCACGCAGACCTTTTAGAATTGCCAAAAGTCAACGATAATTGCATCATCCATATGAGATGTACTCACGGAGCAGAGGAATTGTCAGGGAATTCAGCCTTTTTCCTGGATAATCTCGGAACCGGACCGTTGCTTTACATGAAATTCGACACGCACGATGCACGGTTTAATAACTGTGAAGCAATGTTTCGGTCATTCCTAGCTCGTCTTGCATGCAGCAAACTCCAGAGTGGCGGTCTGGTGGGAGGAGACTCACAAGATATTACCGACGTCAATTTTCGCGACGCCGCCTTGCTGTTTGTCCAGTGGGAGTATTTTCTTTACAAACTCAAAGGTTAGTCTAAACGACACAAATTTGCTCAAAATACTTATGCGTTTGCAGAATCCACAACTGTTATTCACGTCCTTGGTTGTTTTGATGAGTGCGATGACTCGGCTATTTGGTTTCTTTCCCAGGTTAAAGACCTTATTCTCAGAAGCGAACTTCGTCTCAAGATAGTCATCACCACTACCAACGGAAGTCCTGGAGATGGTCGTATCACCGCCGCACTATCTGGATTCCCCGTGGAAACCGTCAAAACCATCGATTGCTCCCCTGCGGAGGCCATGCCATACCCGGTCGACATGGCATTATCAAAGCTTATGCAGCGATACCCGGGAGGTATTGGGCCTTCCAAACGTCGGGAGATCCGTAGCATGCTCGACACATGTGCAAGTGATCATGAGCTCTGCGACTTGATCCTTCATTGGCCGTCATCCGACAGAGAACACACCAAGCGCAGCCACGAGATTCTTAAAAAGCCTCTGACTCCAGAGACCATTTTTACGGAAATATTGGATAGCATCGAAGAGTCGCACAGACCTTGGGCAAAGACACTACTCTCGTGGCTTTTAGCGAGCTACAGACCTCTCCGGACTGAGGAGCTTCTTCAAGTCTCTGACCTTGCGTGGAAGCGAACACAGGGAAGCAAAACTATTCGGCCTGCTTTGATTGATATAAAGACCAGCTTCCGCGGACTACTTGCTTCCATCAATGGCGAGGTTCGTTTCCGGCACCCAGATACTCGCTCTTGGCTCAGTAGTCGACATACCACTATCGGTGAAGATATGTGGTATTGTACTACTGAGGCTAGCTGTCAAAAGGTGATCCTTCAAACATGCATCGACCACTTGAAAGACATGACCGGGAATGATGAAGATTGGGTCCGCTCGCTTCCGTACGTCATTGAGTTCTGGTTCAAGCATGCAAAGGAGGTTGATGGATCAGAGGACCTCCTGCTGAGTCTGTTTGACGACGAGCGCTTGTTTCAAAGGTGGACCAACGCTCTTATCGAGATCCCTGGCAGACGACTCAATCCTCTTCCGGGTCACATCAAACCTCTTCCCGTTGCCTCACATCTGGGACTAATTACCGCCGCGAAAGCACTTCTGAAAGCTCATCCCGATGAAGTAACATTACGCGACCAGGCCTTGATCGAAGCTTGCAGAGCAGGTCATGCACCTCTCATTAGGCTTTTTATGGATTCAAAGATGCCTGAAATACTCGTTCCGGACCTTGCTTTGCAGGAAGCTGCGAAACAGGTTAGCAAATTCGGTAGTGATGAAGCAATTAGAGAACTAGTCAACTCGCTGCCGATGCCTTCTGATCAAGATTCTGCGTCGCGGAGTGTGGCAGGAGAAAAAGGGGTTGATGACAAGCCAGAAGGAGATCAAGAAACGGAGGAATCGATGGGCAGTTCGTGGGTCATAATGCCAGAGGCTCATGACGAGACCAAAGATGACCAACATGGACCCGATCCACTACAATGGCTTTCGCTACCAATGTATCGAGCTGCCGCATCAGGCATGGATGATATCGTCGAGAAGCTACTGCAGTTTGGGGTGAATCCAAACGCGTCCAAAGGTTCAACTCCCGACGGCAAAAGTTACCTCCACGCTGCAGTGGGCAAGTCACGTTACAAATGTGTCGAGTTACTTATAGCTGCAGGGGCAGAAATGACAAAAGGAAGCGGCGACACAAACACTCTACTGGGACACGCTGTCGGATGGGCCTCTGGAGAAATGGTTCAACTCTTGCTTGAGAATGGTGCTAGAATTGACGAACCAAACACATATGGCGAGGTACCCTTGGTCAGCGCTGTATACTGGGGCTGCTTCGATGCAACCAAGGCCTTACTGTCCTACCGAGACTATCGCGAGTACTACGTCGACGAGCCAGGCAAAAACCCCGTCGACGTGGCTGTTGAACATGGACATTACAGATGTCTCAAGATCGTACTTGATCACGGATTCAGTCCTAACATTTACACTACTGCCGGCGATACAGCCCTAAGATGCGCAGCATACTACGGAAGAATGGATATCTGCGAACTGTTGCTGCAACATGGTGCTGATCCAGATCTGACTCCCGAGGGCGCTGTGACTACACCACTCATACAGGCAGTGACGCGGAGAGATCTTGAGATGGTCAAACTTCTGGTCAAATACAAAGTGACTATCGACAAGCGTGAGACGTCCGGATGGTTACGCACACCGAGTTCGTCCTGCCCTGACCCAAGTAGACATCAGATACTGACTATTCATAGTGCAAATAGCTGTCGACTTGAAGAAGCCTGCAATTGTTCAGTATCTTCTGACACTGGGCGCAGACCCCAATGTCCGCGACTCAGAAGGCGTGCCCCCAACCGCCGCTGCAGTGAAAGCTGGTGATCCAGATGTGGTACGATGGCTTGTAGAAAAAGGTGCAGTTACAAATTTGACCAATGCGAGCAATGAAACGACACTATTACATGAAGCAGTCTCACACCCTGAAACGCTTCGTATTCTCCTACAAAATGGCGCCGACATTACCATGATAAATAAATGGTCACACACAGCCCTGGACGTTGCGATAAGTTCCAACTATCTCGCAAGTGTTCAAATAATACTTGAACATTCGAAAGACGAACTTGACCTCGGTTCAGAAAGTACACGACGGGCACTCTGTGAAGCAGTGATCAGCGGTTATATTCACGTTGTTGTGGCCTTGCTAGAAGCTGGCGCTGATGTCAACACTGCCAATGTGAACGGCGAATCCTTTCTGATGCTTGCTGTCAAACACAATAGAGACAGCAACCTGGTGTCTGCAATTCTGGAATACAACCCCGACTTGACAATGTGGGATGACAAACAGAACACGGCACTCCACCATATCAACAAGATCACAAGCTTGGAGACAGTCAGACGAATCGTGAATTCTGGTGGAAAGTTGGATGCCTTGAATGATTGCGAGGATACCCCGTTTGTTGTCGCCATCAAAGCTGAGCTTGACGATGTCTTCTCTTACATGCTGGAAAAGCAGCCGACTCTAGCGATTCGGTGCCCTGCAACATCAACCAAGACACTGACTCCGTTACATGAGGCTTGCATAAACGGCACGCTATCAATGGTTCGAACACTGGTTCACCACAAAGTCAAAGTAGACGTCAACGCTTCCTGTGAAGGAATCTACGGAACTCCACTCATTGCAACGACACTTAGGATGGACATTGCATCACCTACCACTGCAGCACACGATATATTCGCTGAGCTTCTTTCCAACGGCGCCGATGGTAGCATTGCCAGTGGCGTGTTTCGATATCCCCTCATCTCAGCATGTCTGGCCGGCACAAAGAATATGATTGAGCTTTGCATGATAAAAACCTCTTCTATAGAGCAGGACTGCTTGCAGCGCAAACCAGCTCATTTGGCGTGTTACAATTCTTTGGAAGCTATCGATACCTTGCAATTACCCGATTCGGAGTTTGCTGCTCGAGATGTAGTTGGGCGAGTACCTCTGCACTATGCTGTCATGGGCGGTAACGTCGAGTTGGCACAGGTGGTGCTTGAACGGTCGAAACGAGCTGGTGTTGATATCGACATTCGTGACAATGATGGATGGACGCCACTCCTATGGGCTGTCCGTGCTTCTCGTATTTGGTTGCGACATCATACAGACCGTGTTGCAAACACTGATATGGTTTCGTTCCTTTTACAAAACGGGGCCAACCGTGATGTCAAGGGGAAAGGAGTAGATCGAGACTGGAGGATCCACGAAGTGGCATATTACTACCACGCTGATAGGTGAGTAAACTTCTATGTCTTGTAGGAACAAATATTAATTATCCATATTAGCAGTCTTCTGTCAGTATTACCCCAAAGCGACAACGACAACGACAGCTCCAGAAAGAGAGGCATTCTAGCAAAGTCACCTGAGAAGACAACAGTGTTTTGTGACTGTTGCTTGCTTGACATCTACGGGTTTTATTACACTTGCTCAGAATGCTTCGAATGCGACTTGTGTTACAAGTGCTACTTGTCTGTCTCCAAGATTCATCCTGCTCATTCATCATTCATGAAGTGGGGTAGTGAGTTGGAGGAAGAGGATGCCAGTATGATGCATATTGGGGACGACAATGAGACATTGGAACTCGCTGGAGACGCCCTTGATGATAAGGGTTTGGCATAGTAGTGGCCTTTGAGATTGGGCATCTGTATCAGCTAGGATTGAGCTATTTAAAAATTCTTGGCCATACACTTGACTGTTACTTTGCGTCACAATTTGGACCATGAAATACACTGTAGTTGCCTCTCCGGATAAGTTCTGTGCTTGGGTAGGGTTGCCACCTCATATCGACACAGGCTTGACAGCATATATCTGAAATGAGCCTATGTATGATCCATTAGTCTTGGCATTTATCGTGATGCACGCGTACTTACCTGCCCACTCATTGAAGTCGGTGATTCCCAGACGGTTGCCAAGTAGATCTTGATCCTTACCCGGCTCGTTAGACGAATTCTGGGGGACGCATGTGGGCGACTCAGTCCCACAAGCTGAGTTTGTCTGTTCATTGCCACAACACGAAGACTCGTTTTCGTGACCAGTAAAGTAGACATTCAGATCACTCTTGGTGTCGACAATGAGTATATCTACCCAAACGGTCAGCTCAACTCCAACACATCTTCCGCAGCTCAACTCACCTTGAAAGCCCGCATTCTTGAGAAAAGTTTCATAATCGCCAACAGGACTAGCACCAGCGATGCATCCGACATACAGAGCAATGTTGTTTCTGATCTCATCAGTAAACTCCTTGCGCGCCAGAATATCACTGATAGCGACCCGCCCTCCCGGGGCGAGGATTCTAAACATCTCGTTGAACACGAGCTGTTTTTCCGAAGCAGGGACGAGGTTGATAACACAGTTGCTGATGATACGATCAGATAAAGATAGGGTTTTTTCTAATATTTACACTTTATAAAGGGCATTATAACTC
>QRAA01000614.1:0-10733 GCA_003670145.1 Fusarium subtropicale
AATTTAGTTATATATCTTATATGTATATCTAGATATGCAAAAGTCACGTGTTTTATATGCATATCCGGATGTGCGGGAAATAGAGACCATTCAAGAACACCATTGTTTTTTATGTGTTCTAATCGTCATGTGCAACTTTGGCGTGTAAATCTCGATCGCCCCATGGCATTAACAGCTAGCTGTCCCTTACAAATTAAACTCTGTTAGTACTACTTACCGGACTAGCAGTCACTGTTCCCGACAGTATGTATGTAGATGACATTCTTCAGTCTCAGTCTTGACAATAAATTGCACCGCCAGTTTTAATAAACAACATCATCTTGCTAAACCTCCCATAATCAAATATCAGGTTCTGTATCCCGGACCTCGTGGCATGTTTTATGGTCATTGTAGCGCCACTCTGTTGTTAACGCGGAATGGGGATCCTCATTAAAAAAAATATCCCCTGGATGGACCCCTGTGCGGCGACTCTAACTCGCCGCTCGCGCCGCCCTTTCGTTAGGTTCCTTTGACTGTCTGGGTTTTGATATTAAACCGTCAACCCTTTTCTCTAGGTTTCAACATTTTCTCGGTTTCTCTTATCCTACACTCTCCTTCGGTTTCCATCCTTTTCCTCTTCTGCCGGTTGTCCACAAGGAGCACTCCTATTCGTGCACCGTCATTTAACTGTGGTCTTCCAGCCACCTTCTCGACTCGACTCCAAACTTCCGACCGCTGCTTCAACAAACATGCCTGGACTTACACTTCCAACCTTCACCCGTGCCGAGGTCGAAGAGCACAACTCAGAGGGTTCTTGCTATGTCACCATTGGCAACAAGGTCTACGATATCACCGACTTTATTGAGGATCATCCTGGCGGTCCCGAATACGTTCTCGAATATGCCGGCCGAGATATCGAAAAGATCCTCAAAGACTCTGATTCGCACACACATTCTGACTCTGCCTACGAAATCCTCGATGAGAGCCTAGTCGGATTCCTCGTATCCGAAAAGTCCGTCAACGGACATGCCAATGGAACTGCCAACGGCAATGGCAATGCGAAGTTGTCCAATGGGGACGCCAATGGTACAGTCCATCCTCGAACCGGAATGTCCTGCGAGGAGGACTTGAGCAGGGAAACAGACTACAACATGGACTACAAGAAGAACAAGTTCCTTGACTTGAACCGACCTCTTTTCCCTCAACTTTGGTTTGGTGGATTCTCTAAAGAATTCTACCTGGATCAGGTCCATCGTCCTCGCCACTACAAGGGCGGCCAGTCCGCACCTCTGTTTGGAAACTTCCTTGAACCTCTCTCCAAGACCGCTTGGTACATAGTTCCTATGATCTGGCTGCCTTGCATTGCATATGGCACTCACGTCGCTTCTCAAGGCTTTGACAATCAGCTCTACACTCTTGGTTACTGGGTTTTTGGTGTCTTCTTCTGGACTATCATTGAATACGTTCTGCACCGCTTTTTGTTCCACCTTGACTAGTAAGTCTCTTCTGCCATTTCTACCGAGCCATGTATGCTAATTCTACCAGCTATCTGCCTGATAACCGCGTAGGAGTCACTCTGCATTTCGTCCTCCACGGTATCCACCATTATCTTCCCATGGACAGGTACCGTCTTGTTATGCCACCCACTCTCTTCGCTCTTTTGGCTACTCCTTTCTGGTGGATAGCTCATAGCATCCTCTGCCACAACTGGTATGCTGCAGTAGCAGCCTACTGCGGAGGTGTTTTCGGATATGTCTGCTACGATCTTACGCACTACTTCCTTCACCACCAAGATCTGCCTCTGTGGTACAAGGACCTCAAGAAGTACCACCTTGCTCATCACTTTCTCGATTACGAGCTTGGTTTCGGAGTTACCAGCAGATTCTGGGACACCATCTTCGGCACTGAGCTTATTTACGACACCAAGAAGACAAAATAAGCTCGCTATAATGCACGCAATTTCAAGTCTGGCGTGCATCTTATAAATTCAAGCCGGCGCACTGTATATATGTCTTGCTATCAAGTGCTTGGCGCACACTGGGTTGTACGGAGCAGTCATGATTAATGGATGGTAATGAACATGGTGGGCCCTGGCATTAATGGATCGAATCAGCATAAATAGTTTTAATGGTTGGGACTGGTACGCCCAATATGGTCTCTTCTTTGGACAGAGTCGCTTTTTTAATAATATACCCTCTTTGTAAACCAATCTCCTGTGCTCTTATCAATTCTTTTATCACTCTATTCGTCAACATGTCCGATGCGGTGACTACGCTCGCCACGTGTCGCGTCACGTGCAGCTGAGGCGCTTTCAACATGGTACGCCTAGCCAAAAGCTTGACCCATCAGGACTTTTCAAGGCAACTTCCTTTCAACCAACCTCTCATCTGACGAAAGCAAGTATCGAATTACACATCAGAAAGTTGTATTTAGATATCTGCTGTTATTGGATCACATTACGAGTCACAAATTCGGACGCCCATCGATAAATTTAACACGCAGACATCATGGCTACCTTGGACGTGGAAGCACTCCTTGACGCCACTGCGAAGGACACCGCTGAGCAGAAGACCAAGAGCCCTGTAGAGGACAGAACAAGGGATGATCCTGAACGAAGGGAGCGCGATCGTGGTGGCCGTGATCGAGATGGAAGCCGACATCGCGACCGCGACCATGGTCGACGCCGAGACCGCCGAGACAGCCAAAACCGAAGCCGCAAAGGCACCCCTGACGTAGGAACACCACGAAGCGATGCTGGCAGCCACAAGAGTAAGAGAAGGAGCCGCAGCCGTGACAGTGACCGCCGTCACACGCGTCGAAACAGGGACGGCGATTACTACCGTGGCGGACGACGCTCACGATCACGATCTCGTTCCCCTTACCGCCATTACCGACCCCGTGATGATCGAGAGCCCCGTGAACGAAGAGATCGCGGCGACCGACGAAACCGGGACTTTGGGCGCGGTCGGGATGACGATCGTCGGGAAACAAAACGCGAAGAAGGCAACCCGCAGCTTACCGAAGACGAACGAGATCGACGCACTGTGTTCGTCCAGCAGCTTGCCGCTCGTCTCCGCACCCGCGAGCTAAAGGAATTTTTTGAAAGGGTTGGACCCGTCAATGAGGCTCAGATCGTCAAGGATCGTATCAGCCAAAGATCCAAGGGGTAAGACAACACAGTTTCATCGATGAGAACAGTCACTAACAAATGGCAGAGTTGGTTATGTCGAATTCAAGAACGAAGAATCTGTTACCCAGGCACTTCAACTTACTGGACAAAAACTCCTAGGTATCCCCGTCATCGTGCAGGTGACAGAAGCCGAGAAGAACCGACAGGCACGAAACCCTGAAGCTTCAGGGCCCCATCCCAATTCTATTCCGTTCCACCGCCTTTACGTCGGCAACATCCATTTCAACGTTACCGAACAGGACCTGCAAGCTGTCTTTGAGCCCTTTGGCGAGCTCGAGTTCGTTCAGCTCCAAAAAGATGAGAATGGTCGCAGTCGTGGCTACGGCTTTGTCCAGTGAGTATACCTTACCCAAATCATGTGTCAATCGCTAACTTGTCAAGGTTCCGTGATGCTGGCCAGGCACGAGAGGCATTGGAGAAGATGAATGGCTTTGATTTGGCCGGACGTCCTATTCGTGTCGGACTTGGAAACGATAAGTTTACCCCTGAGAGTACTGCCAACATGTTGCAGAGATTTTCCGGACAGAACCAGCAAAACCCTAACTTCCAGGGCTCTGCGTTCTCTGGTTCTGGCGGACGTGGCCCTCAAAACTCTACTTTCGACCGAGCCGGTGGTCGAGATAATGAGAAGACAGGAGGTGCCAGTGCTCTCGATGATACCGATGTCGCTGGTGTCAACTTTAACAACTATAGTCGTGATGCATTGATGAGGAAGCTTGCTAGAACGGACGATTCGGCCCCTGCCAATGGCCACGAAGAACGACAAGTCCTTAAACCCAAGACTGAGACGAAGCCATTGCCTGTTAATGTCAACATGGCTAGTCGCTGTGTGGTTTTGCATAACATGTTTGACCCCGAAGAGTATGTTGCAACCCTTGAAATTGTTCTTGGCAGTTACTAACAATTCACAGAGAAGAAGGCACCGACTGGGTCAAGGAACTTGAGGACGACGTCCGTCAAGAAGCCGAGAGTAAATATGGACACGTCGTCCACATCTCGGTCGATCCGAACTCCAAGGGTGACATCTATCTCAAATTTGACAAAGTCCAGGGCGGCGAAAATGCCATCAAGGGCCTCAACGGCCGATACTTCGGCGGACGAATGATCGACGCGTCACCTGTTGTAGATGCCGTCTACAGCAGTTTGTTCTCTCGTACCCGGGCAATTTGAAGCTAATGTTTGGCTTGTCAACAACGCTCTTTAGGACTCTTGCAGGTTAGCAGAGTCCACATGAACTGGCTGAAGAGCATCACTAAGAGTTTGGTCATCAACAGACTTGAAGTCTCCGCTTCTTCCAAATTTCCGTGTCGTTTTCAGACGCGTTTCCGCGGCACGATATATTCGCCATCACCGCCAAAAAAAGAATTTACGACTCGCATTGCATGCATCAAGGTTTCCAAAATTCAGCATCGCATATCTTTTTAACCATTACGGTGTCGCAGGTTCCCATCCCTCAGTCCCGACCTACCTTGTCTGGACGACTCGATGCGCACGCGCCCCTATTAGGATCAATTATCGATCTCCAGGTTCAGCACTCGTTCAGTCGCAAGGACCAATACTGATGTCTTGTACCCTAGGATGGCCCTTCCCCTTGATTTAAGGGGCAGCACCCCAGACCTGCGCCTTTGTTTGTCATATGAATAGTTTGTTTCGAAATATAGAATGTATTGAAAGTAATAATCGCCCTTCTTGTGACTAGTTTGAAGATTGAAAGGTAGGGAACGTCATGAAACTTGTTCTTTACCTTGCTGATTATGATCAGGTCTGTCAAGTACAAGCGTACGTATATGCCGTTGTCAACTTCGACTTTGATTTTGAGCCTATGATCAGTCGTACACCCTGTACAGTGCATCGGCCTCGAATGTTTGATGCTGTCTATTGAATCACGATCTCAGGTCTTCGAGATTGAATACTATATACCTATGCCATGTTTATCTAACACACGATGAGAGCGGAGTGTCATCCTGTATCTCAACTATGTACTGCTGCAGATTAATTTGTATTTCTTATCATCTTTTAGTCTCGAATATATTCATGAACGCCCTTTGATCTTCTCTCTCTAACCACTGGCTCAGTTCATCCAGCTGCTTCATTGCTGCTGCTGGTGGGATATGCTTCAACCCCTGAACCTGTGACATCTCGAGTGCAAACAGGGCCGTTCAGGTACCTTTTTTCTTCGGTTCTAATTCAATTGGGGCGTCATGTTGCTATTTAACTTGCTGAGGCATCTGTTCGTTTACTCATTTACTTGGAGCTTGGTTGATGAGGGGTGTGCGAGTGCCAGTCACATTGGTTTGCCGGCTGCTTGTCAGTGCCAGGCAGCTGGCCGAATGGTTCCCACCAGAAGTTTCTCACTCGCGAAGCGAGTAGGAGAATATATTTCACTCTTGTGCCTCATCTTCTCAACCACCTCTCAAATCTTCCTTCACTCATTTATGGTCACCACGCAAACGTATCCTGATATCTTCTGCTTCTAGCGTTTGGGGGCATCTTTTCTTCTCTATTATTTTCCGCACGTTTGGCAAACAAAGAAGTATTCGATCTAACTCGGCGCAAACGCAGGGCAAGAATTATACCAAAAGTTTTGTCTCGGTTTTGATTTCTGTGTTTGTTTTGCACCTCGCGCAACACCTTTACACGCACCTCTCCCTAATTCTTTCTACCACTCTCATCTCTACCCAAACTACGATTTTCCTTACCCTCATCGCGAAACTTTTCTCTGTCTATAATGACATACGAGAGTAACGCATCTTCCACCGGTAGCTATCAAAGTCAAGTCGCATCACGGTGGTCTTCCGGCAGTGAAAGTCGCGATACTAAGCCATCCAACACCATGTTGAGCATCAACTTCTCGACTCCCCTTGCGGGAGCTGCTCGATCTGAGAGAATCAAGCAGATGACCAACAACCACGTAAGTTGTCAATTCCCTAGTCATTGTTTACACTGAGCGCCCCCTTGTGGTTCTCCATTGAGGCGCTGCGCATATCCTCGGCCGAAAGACTGACTTGTTTCTTTTTCGCAGCCTGCTTTTGAAAAGTCTCGCCAATCTCAGGAGATTCTTGTCAAAATCCAGACCTCTCTGCGCCGCATGCCTGGCGTTTCTTCCAAGGAGTCCAATGAGATCATCAGTCAGCTTCAGGAAGTCGGGCAGATTGTCAGCACCGAGACGAGCCAGCTCGTTGACGCGCTCATGAACCTGACTCTTGATCAAGAGGACACTGACAAGGCGATCGCGCGCATGAGTATCGAGGCCAACCTTTCCAAGGCAGAGGCCGACGATCAGGCCCATACCCTGAGTACCCTTCGTGCCGATCTCGCAAACGAGAAGAGCAAGCGTCAAGAGGCCGAAGCTGAGGTCGCCAAGGTCATGGAGGAACTTCAGAAGCTCTCTGGCGAAATCAAGTCACTCAAGGGGAAGAGCAGTGACACTGGTTCTGATGGCTCCAAGTCGTCTCCCGATCGCGATGTCGTTGTCAAGGTAAGTGGCTGATTTCCAACTTCTCCTGGAATTAAATGACTGATTTCTCTAGCAACTCGGGGAAACAATCAAGAACATCGAGGAGCAGGTCAATTCTCGCCGCTCCCTTTGGCTCACCAAGAACCCGAGCCTTAGCTCTGTGGCTCGTGCTGTTGACACTATCACCGAGTCTTGCTCTGACAAAGACGCAGTTCAGAAGAGCATCATGTCGCGCCACCTTGACAATGATGAAGGGACGAACTCGCGCGATATCAAGCCTTCTGGCCCCAACGAAGGCGCTGTCCAGTCTCAGCGTCCTCTTTCTTCCACGCGCTTTGGATCGCACATTGTGCCCGGTCCTTCCCGACCTACATCAACTGCGCCAAGCGAGCGTCGATTCGGCCCTTGGGGAGGACCTCCTACTCCTTCGCAGACTCAGTCTCGATTTGGAACCCCTTCTTCAAACGGCACTGGACCTCAGTCCATGTATGGTCGCAACGCTCCTCCCCGTCGTGGCTTCGCCAACGGCACTTATCGCCCCAATGCCCCTGAGTTCTATCCTCAGTCTTACGGACATCCTGACAAGAGTGCCACATCTCCCAGCAGCAACGGAGGATATGGCCAGTCGCGCCAGTACTATCCCCCTACTCCCTCAGGCGGACGCAACAAGTACAGCCGATTCCGTGATCCTGTTCCCGCTCCTGACTACAACAACGGCCCGCCTGGTGCACTGACTACTCGACCTCCCTTCCCTGGTCCTCCTATTCATATCACTGATATGACCGTCAACGCTTGGCACGATCAATTCACAGATCTCTACCAATCTATCCGCACGTTCGTTGCCCGTCATGCTGACCTGGCTACCTTTGTCAACCCACAGGATCTCTCCGACACTCGTCTGTGGCCTGTTCTCATTGCAACCTACCATCCTCTTGCTGAGAATGAGGCCGTTTCCTACCTTGACTACCACCTCAAGGAAACCAGCGCTAAATCCTGCTTGGTCACTCGTGTCATCATCGACTACGTTGTCAACCGCGTTTGGGTTTCTCGTGCCTGGATGGGTGCAGAGACTGATGCTACTCACGGCCTTGTCGAAGTTGAGAAGGATCTTGAACGAACTCAAGGTATGTTTATTTATGTTTATCATCAATGACCTGGGTGCTAACAAACTTGTAGGTCAGCCAGCTGCTCGCCGCCAGCACATCCTCGATCGCCAGGCAAGCATCATCGATTCTATCCTCAAGCTGGACTCATTCCAGGAGTTCAGCAAGGTCCGCTGCCAAGAGATCACGGATGTGATCCTCAGCATCATCGAGCCACTCCTCAACCCTGAAGCCGACCCTGATACTGTCTACAAGGAACTTGAGAGTGTTGCTACAGCCGCCTGGGCCTTGTCAAGCCGCATCCTCAGTAGCCGACTGACCTTTGACTTCCGCTTTCCCGAGATTGGAAGCCGATACTCTTACCAGTCCATGCTGCCAATCTGGCCTGACCTCGATCCTCAGGAGCTGCAGGCTGAGCACTGGCGTGTCGCTCTCGTCACCACTCCTGTTGTGACTTGCCGTAATGACACCGGCACGAACATCTCTGCGCACTCGGTCTGTGTAGCTGATGTCGTCTGCATGCGATAAATTCATCGCAACAGTTGTCCTCGCTGTCGTTGATTCGTCGGAATAGCGTATGAAGAGAGAAGAGATCTATTTCTTCTGTGACACAGCGAGACTATGACGAGTATGGTACCCAACAAAGATGTGCCATTATGTCATTTTACTTTTGACACGATTTCACATTGCGACGACACGTTGGCACCTAGAGGGCATATCCCCTTTCACCAACATATCACAGATACAGTCGTCGATACCAACTAGCGACGAGGCGTTTTTGATATTTCATACCACGGGTATTCGTTTTCTTTACTTTACCGTGCCGGATTTTCTGCATGCACATCGGCTATTGGGTTTTCATTCATGGAAAGGATACACCATATGCAATCACATTTCCCTTCTGGAGATTGAGATGATA
Organism: Fusarium subtropicale; assembly: GCA_003670145.1. Classification (NCBI taxonomy): domain Eukaryota; kingdom Fungi; phylum Ascomycota; class Sordariomycetes; order Hypocreales; family Nectriaceae; genus Fusarium; species Fusarium subtropicale. Next base: position 8,649 of record QRAA01000614.1, read on the forward strand.
GGTGATATATTCCTCGCATATGAGTTTGTTTCTTTGCATTTCTCTCTTTTTTCTTTTTCCGTTCTGGGGAAAACTAGGACAATAGTACAAGGTTTTTTTTTTGGCGCTTAAGGAAGAAGTCGACATTCGGGGAACACTAATACTCTGGGGGTTTACGACAAGTCGTGGGAAACGTCCTGGGATACACACTGCCTTTAGCAGGAGAGAGAGGCGAAGATATCCAAGAGAGACGTCAAGATGAGTCCTTATATGTAATAATTGATTTTTTGGTACATTAAACAGGCAGTGAAGTAAAGTGAAGTCTGTTATTAGAATCTCGTGAGAGAATGTTTCCAGTACTGTGAACCTGGACTGCTATCTAAACCTCTAAGTTCCAGAACTCCCCTGGTATCGACCAAAGCAACACACCACCCCAGAGTAATGCATACAACAAAGGAAATAGACCACGCTCTCGTATCAGAGAGCCGTGTCGCTACAAATAGAAACCTTAGTGAGCGCGGCCCTGGGGAGTGCTGTGAGTAGACCGACGATCGAGTCGTCGCACAACCGCACCAAGAACAACCTTCAGAATGCCCTCCGCAGTCAAAGTCTGGCTGTTGGTCACAGTGGTAGAGTTCCATGTGGCTGTATCAACCATATCACGGATACCCTGCCCAGAAAGATCATCGTCCAGCTCGCGGAGAGCCTTTGTTGCACCAAGCTCGTTTCCGACCTGGAAGAACTGGATTCCAACCTGATGAGGAGGCGCCTCGATCTGGTCAAGCTTCCTGGCGTGGTGCACGATGATGCTCTCTGGGTCGTCAGTGGGACATCCGTCGGTGATCATGATGATGTTGACCGGCTTGGTCGAGTCAATGTTCTCAGCGCGGCGAGCGATGTGCGAGACGTAGGGCTTGAGAATGCTGTGCAGACGAGCTCCAGTGGGTGTAGAGCCGTAGGGTCGAACAGATTTGAAGAGGTGCTCGACTTGTCTAGCGTCGCGGATGTTGTAGTATCCTCCAGGGGCTTGGGTGCCAGATCCAACGGCATTCGATCGGTGATTCAGAAAGTAGACGTCGATACCGTCGGGGTCATGAGATGTACAGATTGGTGCGATGGCGCTGAGTGCTTCGCGGACTTCTCTCCATGATCGACCGGCCATAGAACCAGAATCGTCGATGATAAAGACGGTATCAAAGGTTGAAAGGAAAGCATATTTATCCTCTGCGCTTGTTACGCTGGAGATACTGGGTGCTGGAGAAGCAGCTCGACGGGGAATGTCGAGATTGGAAGACTTGGTAAATGATTCATAAGCAGGAGGTGCCTCGTTGGCTGCAGAAGTGTCAGTTGTAATGTCCAAGTTACACGAAGAAGCTGAGGAGTGTGACTTACGGACATCGAGGAAGGGATTATTATTGTTGGGGTAGCCCCCGGGAGTTGTATTTGAGTTACCCATGTTGGTTCCGTTGTAATGTGTCTTCAAGTCTCTCGTGGACTTCTTTGTGGAGAATTTATCCTTGATACGGCTGAACATTCTGGGTGAAGAAGGGGAAGTTGCGTGCGGCATTGTGAGAGAAGGTGCCTCTTTTATTTTATGAGTGTTTTGCTGGAAGGTACAGGTAGCTGATTAACTTTTCGTTTAGTTTGAGGCAGTGACAAATTCTAATAGAATCGGCCCGGTTGATTGTGTAAAGTCTCTTTGTGTTGGTGTTTGTTTAGTAGATATTACTCTGTGAAGTTGAGTGATGATTGCTGGTGATACACACTGTTGATGGTCCCTATATACTACATATCGAGGACAAGGCATATCACAAATGTTTCTCGACTTTGCGCCTTGTGGCCAACATTGGTAAATTCTCAATATCTAATGTCTGCATTCATCTCATGAGTGGTATTGTTACTTCCCAATGCCCCGATGTATGTATGTAAGGCGCAGTCGCCTCACGGGCTTGCAGATGGATGGATGGGACCGCATTGTGGCAGGCGGACTGGTTCGCCTGAAGGACAGTACGTTACAGGGTCTCTATTTCCCGCACATCCGGATGTGCGTATAAAACACGTGACTTTTGCATATCCGGATATGCGTATAAGATATATAACCAAATT
>QRAA01000616.1:0-13050 GCA_003670145.1 Fusarium subtropicale
CTCCCACACCCACCCAACCACATCTCTCGCACACCCAGGGCCCAGGGTTACAGTAGCGATCCAACCCGACCACAAGCTAGGTCTAGGTACCGTATTGTACAGTTCTGGAGGAGACCCCAAGACACCCCAAGGGAAAATTTACCCACCCACCGGTCGAGCATCTCCACTCCTGTTCCTCTCTCGCATCAATTGGCTTTATCAACTTGCCCTCGAAAACTTTTATTGTCCTCTGTCCCCTCGTTCCTTGACTGGATTCATTTTCCAGCCTCTTCCAGCTTTGCTCAAGCTTCGCCGCGATATGTTCCTGTAGCTGTCCGGTTTACCAAAGCTCTTTCGGCCCATTTTCCCCAACTTCAAGTCCACTTGACTTAGCGCGGAAGTGCTTTTTGCGGGACACTTACACACAAGCCTTCAACATCGGTGCCGATACAAACCCACCATATTCTCCCTCCACCTTGTTCAAACCAAGCGTACTCGACTGGGACTTGATCACTTTGAGACCTACATATCAGGCTTCTGCCAGGAATCAACTGCTGCCAGCATAAAGCATCTCGCCTTCCAGCTCACGAGTCGACTGCATCTTAGCTAAACCAGTTCCGCACCCCGCCAAAATGATAATTGATGGAGAAAAGTATGCCTGCGAGGCCTGCGTCCGCGGCCATCGTGTGAGCAACTGTCAACATTCTGGTACGTCTATTATATGTTGAGCACTCAAGTTCGTCATCCGAGCCACTGCTTACCACTTGCGACCTTCAGATCGTCCACTTCAACATATCAACAAGAAGGGTCGACCAGTTTCCCAATGCGCGCACTGTCGCGCTATGCGCAAGTCTCGCTCTGCCCATGTCAAGTGTGACTGTGGTGAGAAGACGAGCAAATGTGCCCATTTGCAGCCAACCGTCGAGGGGCACACTGGTGAGCATCTTCTAGCCTCGAGCTGTCTTAGACCTCGAGGCGCTCGATACGAGTCGCATTTTCTAAACCTTTCGCAGAGACGTGCTGTTGCAACCATGGCGGCCACTGCAGTTGCTCGCACAAGAACGAGCCTGCTCTTGACACCGTTCCCGAGTCCGACTCGGAGCGTGAGTCTCTGACCATGAGCATCTCTGGTCGCCCAAAGCCTCCTGGTCGACGACGACGAGCCAACACAGTTCACTCGGACGGGGTTCTGACTTTCGACCAGCATGGCAACCACAAGCCTGCCCACAGAAGCAACCGAGCTGCACAGAAATGCGGCCCATACCAGCTCAACAGAGTGAACTCGGCTCACAGCACCAGCAGTCTAGTCGCCGACAGCATGCTTCAAAAGAGCTCGCGGGACCCTCCCAGCAGCCGAGCGCGTGCTGCTACTAACCGAGAACGCCGAGTCAAGTCAGAAACCACTTCGCCACTGATGAGCGGTGCTAGCAGCTTCCAGAACTTGAACGCCAATCTTCCTCCTCTGGATCTGTCGGGCATTGAGTATCCTCCCTACATGGCCAACAGCACATTCGATCTATTCGGCTCGGGCTTCAACTCGGAGACGGATGCTCCCATGTACAGCGCCGGCCTAAGTGCAGCCTCAGTCGACTGGAGCCATTACGACCTCTCCGAGATGAAGGGCGATAGTTTCACACCATCAAGCTACAGCCAGGCCGGTACTCAAAGCTTCAACGGTCTATTTGACTTTGGAAGCGGCTCGGAGCATCTGCCCCACCTCGCCAACACTACTTCGACGTCGGGTGAGGTTTCTGAGGTCGAGGACTTTCTCCCCGGCGGAGATGACGACTACCATGGTCTGGATGGTTTCAGCCGCGCCGACAGCTTCATCCGACCGAGCGGCAGCGTTATGGCTAATTCGGCCGATCTAACCACGATCGATTACGATAGCTTCTATAAGGGAGCCGACGCTGGCCCAATGGCTGGAGCTGGTCTGTCAATGGTTGAGGACGACCCTGCATTCTGGATGCCCAATTACAACGAGGGCATTGCGACAATGGACGAGAGCCCCGACCCTCTCGGCCCTGCTTCTATGCCCAGCTTTTGGGGCATGTGAAGATCGATTGAGGTTTCGAATATCCTGGCGTACATAATACCCATTCAGTTTTTTATTTTCTAGTCATTAGGGCCACGCACCGGCAGGCGTTGGAAAATACCACACGGGATGAAGCCATGGGAGATATGGCTTCTTTTTTTACTCATTTTGCGCGAACAGCGGCAACAAACATATACGTTTCATGTAGAGCGAACTTACGCTCACCACCACTCGCAAAACAGACTCAGTTACATGATGTCTGTATTTCCGATGGTGATTATGATGATGACAGAACGACGTTTTCATCCAAAAGGTGTCTAGACGGTTGGGGATATTGATGAGCATGCTTTTTTCTCACAATCAACTGGGAGGAACAAGAGATATAGAACAGGCGCAGCTGGCTTTTTGAATTATACAAGACTACAGATCAAGGATGCATGAGATCGTGTTGGCATTGAAGCAGAGAAGAGCAGTGCAATTGGATTGGTGAATTAGCTTTGCGGAAAGAGTTGTGAAGGCAGAATCGAGTTCGAAGCCACAGTTGACGAAACATATACAAAGCCATGATGACACTCCGGTGCCTCGTATGTTTCGCCAATATGTACACAATTTTATCCGCAAGGGGAATTTGCATGTTCAAGGACGCGGCCAGGATGAGGATTCAAGATTCTATACTTGGTTGTCACGCATTTATGCTGTGTCTTTGGACACAATTATTGCACATCGTTCATATATCTGGCTCGATGTTTCCTGCTCCTTACATCAAGCCAAGTACGAAAAAGAGTACTTGGCCAAGATTTGTCACAACACAATAGACTTCATGACTGGGACCTCGACCAACCGAGTCGAGGTCCATGGGCCAACACCAAACTACCGTTCCTTCCGCATGTGCTATGAGTGATTGTGTCGACAAGTACTTTAGAAAAGCTGACAATTCTGCAAACATAGTTGGCATCAGCTGTTGCTGCTTCGTCTGACGATCTCTTTCGCCAGTCTCATAGCAGCACGTCGGACGTACGGAAATGAGATGGGTCGACGTGTCCAAGTACGAGTGGGATGGAATACGTGGGAGGCCATACATACTCATTATCTTGGCTTGGTTGCCATTCAACAGCAATGACAATTATCCGGGCATGGATTCAGAAACAACCGGCGTTTCTTTCATATTAACTAACATCACCCTTTTTTTTTAAGTAGTACCAAAGCGCCGCTATAATGATGGCCACTCTTCCCCGACTTTGGACCCCATATCATTGCCTGCCCGTTGTCCCCCGGATCCTTGGAGCCATGGGGAAAGGATGTCGCACTTGTACCAGGACATGGTAATGGTGGCCAACTACATAAACGTAATGAGTTTTCCCTATGCTAATAATTCTTCCCCTCTTGAAGAATATTGATCGACGCCCTTTGACAAGTCGTTCGGTTCGGTCCATCATCACGATGCATGTCGTGTATGGCTCCACCACGTCTAACGAAGATTCTTCAACATACATGCATGCGACGCAGTCTATCTTTTTTTTGTTTAGGCTCGGAGATGCATATAACCTTTGCTTTTTTTGTCTGCTGTGCATACAACCATCGCTTTCTACACTGGTCCCGGCCCGGCATGAGAAAGCATCAGTTCAGTAATGCAGGGCCTGGCCTGGTCTATTTCTACCCTGACATGCAGTTGGAGGGGGCGTATATCAAGCGTAGAAGGCTTCTGTGCGGCTTCTCAACACGGACAGCTCAGTTCAGGTACGCGTACGTAGGTGTATTTCCAAGCTTGTAGCCAGAGAGAGAAAATTTGTTCATCCAGCACGCTAGTAGAAGCCGTTCCCATACTAATCGTCCATCGTCTTTTAACTACCGACTGACCGACAGATTCACAGACACACCAATCAATCCCGACCTAAACTATCTTTCTGGCTAACATCCAAGCTAGTCGAAGCTGAAAAGGCGTTTATTCGATAAGAGCAAGTTACGTAAACCCAAACCCATCATTACTCGTAGCCATCTCCCGATCCTCGGAGGTAGAAGTAGGTAGCAGGTAGACGACGACGTGTCGATCAGGCACAGCTTGTAATATGCACGATTTGACTTTTTTTACCAACACTAAAAATCCAGACATACAGTAGCTTGAGTTATGAATAAACTCTGTTTGAAGCCGTTTTCTGCAGGTGAAATTGAATTCTCGGTTACAAGACCGTTTGATAGGATAGTCAAGTCTAGACAAGATATGAATGAGACTCATTCGATCTAAAAGATAATCTTATTCGATACCAAGTGAGCATACCATGCATACCTAATATAGCATCTCAACAAAACTAGACGCCATCTCACGGTGCGAGATTTGGCATGTATCATTCTTCGTCATCAATCCCCATTTTCATGAAACCCCAGTTTAACAAGTGTCAAACCGGGAATACTACTAGTACAAGTTTTCCTCTCCAAAACAACCCAAGCACAGGCCTTCCTGTCATATTATGGCCCCCTTTACACCACCTTCCAATTGTTGGTTTACATTTTATCAAGGCCTACTAGGCCATTTCCAGATATCCCAGTGCCAACGATGGACCAAAAGCAATGTCATCGCCTCCTTCGTGGGCCGTGGCCAGGTCTGCCAAATGCTGAAGCCCCTGACTCGCAGCTGCTTCCACTGAAGAAGCTGGCCGCAATTTGTCTGTGAGCTTCTCACGAACGCCATCCCATGCGGTGGCGGGGTTATCGACAATGTTCTTGATCAGTTGTGTCGCTTCTTCTCTGGATCGGTCCAGCTTGACCAGCTTTGCTAGAGACATGGACACGAGTGACACAAAGTGGTTGATGAGCGGGCTACGCAGATAGTCATTTGCCGAGAGAAGATTGATGAGCTCCTTAGTGGCCCATATCGTCTCTGATGGAGTAGCTCCTGGGGTAAGCAGTATTACTATGAGCCTGCAGTGCCAGTACGCCATGTGGACCATTGGGTGCGATGCTGGTTCAATGTGCGCGGGCAAGTCTTCTCTATAATTCTCGATGTAATCCGCGAGAATCATAGCCTCGTGTTCCTCGGTTGTTGATGATCCGGGCTGCAAGGCTCTCATAACATGCCAGAGGCGAATGAGCAACTTCGAAAGTCCTGGAAACTAGTTAGCGATTACTCTTGATCAAGGGGGTTGGGTTGTCACTTACGAACGAGGTAGAAGCACACCTCTCCTAGGATGTTTTCTAGACCAGGAGGAGCTACTACACTGCGGTCGGATATGAGATACAGTTTTCCTGTACCAGTAGCATACCAGCGATCAATCAGAATCAATGACCACCATATCTGCACAGACAGCGCATCGTCTGAATCCGACTCTACAATCGACTCCATGGGAGTATACCTCCATAGCCTCATTGAACTAGCCAAGCCGATTGCGCGTCCCAGTATGAAAGGTAAATTGGGCAACGAACGCAAGTCAGCATCGATAATAAGCAGCAGTAAGGTTTGTCCATGAACGATATTGGCTGCTCGTGTAGCAGCACTCTCGTCGCTCTCCCATTCAGAAAGGAGCCAGTTTGCAAGTTTCGTGTCGCCACCAGATCCCACGACAGCAGACAGGGCATTCGCAAACGCATTCTGAAGAGATACTGGGCATTGCGCAAGCAGTGCCTGCATCCGCCCCTTGGTGCTAGGCAGTATCGGATAGACAGGCTGAAAGCTGGACAAATAACTAAAGAGCGGTTAGATATAGAAAACACAGTGTCCAAAAGTCACTAACCTGTGTAGCATGCTTTCATCGATGTCTACATCTTCGTGAGCATCGGGCATGGAAACGTCCATAGGGGCGACAGGCGGCTTGGCAGGCGCGCTTTCAGGCTTAATGAGGGGTGCAGGTTGCGGTGCCAAAGAGCTGTTGTCGTAGGATGTGTATGCTTCAGATGTTCCTGGGGAAGCTTGAATCCTATGTTCAGATCCCCACGGCGTCTGTCGTGAAGGTGTAGCAAATTCGTTTGTCGAAATGCTAGAGAATGGTCGTTTGCGGGCAGAGTCCTCGCCTTGACTCTGTCGCGGCCTATCGGTAACAAAGAGTCGATCGATCTCGTCCTGGCTAATACCTCCATCTGATTCAAGCTTGTTCTCGATGCTGTGGATGCGGTCTGCAAGTTCTTTAATGTATCTGCGAAAAGTTAGTTATTTGAGTTTGCTGACGATACCAGAATATACGTACCCCTTACTGGGTCCTCGTTTCTGAGGTACACGGCTGAACAAACATGTGATAGATGACCTTGCACAGCTAGAGCAGGGAGCATCGCCAGTGTCGGTCTGAGCGTCACACTTGATCTTCTTCCTCCGGCATTCATCACATGCTCTCGAAACCTTTGACCTCTTCCTAGGTGGGATGCTGTTGTCGATTGGATATTGAGGGGCCATAGGTGGTCCTACGGGGACAGACATGGCATGCGATACCATGGGGTCATTCGTAGGGGTGTCATGAACATACGACGGGGTTTGTTGCTGGTCAGATTCAGGATGGGGCATGATGTTTCGTAGGTTAGGGTCCTCGACATTCATGTTGGGGTCTGTGGCAGGCATCATGGGTGTTCCTGCTAGACCTTGGCCCAGCTGTGCTGCCAACTGAAGTTCCTCTAGGTTGGGGGGGCGAGAAACGTGCTGCTGGGGAGCTTCTGGTTCCGGCTGCTGAAGTTCACCTTGATCATGCTCCTGAACTTGTACATGTTGGACTTGTTCGGGGACTTGATGATCGGGCTGCTCGTGGTGTTGATCATGGCGCGATTCGATACCGTCGATCCCCTCTGGGTGTTCCTGTACTCCCTCCCGGCTGGCTGTGTTATAGAACGGACCGGATTCCATGGCCTCGACTCCTGGCGAAGGATATGTTATATTAGAGCCATCGGTGTCTGGTTCCATTTTGGTGATCATGATTTATGTCGATTTGAGTGTGCAAATAGCACAGTCGATTGGCACTTGCGGGGTATTAAATCGTCACTAAGGATGGCAGTATGCGGCTGGTACTAGGCAATTGGCGCAATGCTTCAATAATTACAGTCTTGATACGCGATATACACGCGTTCCAGCGAGTTGAAGCCTGCGCGACGCGCAACGATGTCACTGGACGAAGGCATTGTTAGCAGCAGTTCGACACGATGGCGACGAGAGGTCAATGTGAAGCTGGCAACAATCGCGGCAACAAGATTGCATTCGTGCTGGAAGATGGGGAAACTATGTCTTTGTCTTGGTCATGACGACTTACACGACTTCTTGTTTTGGGATCTCGGAACTGAATAAATGCGACGCCTCGACGGAAGAGGAAGAACTCGGCCCCGATGACTTGCAAACAGGCGGCCTTTGTGTGGGTGTGTTTTTGACAAGATCACGGAGAAGGAAGAATTTTTCGGAGGGGGGCGGGAAATGCTCGGCCTGAGCTGTATATGGATTAGTCAGCCAGTTACCCTAAAGCCGATGTTGAAGGTTTGGGACAACGTGTTAGGGCTTGACAGTACGGTTTACAGTATCGGTGAACATTTCTTTCTACTTACATGTCTTGGATTAAGTAATCCATTTTGTGATTTATCTATCTACCAGTACAATATTCTTTTCGCTATGCTGTTGCGTGGGTAATGTTGTGCACCATTTGCTTTCTTTGCTAGGCACTGTCAACTTGTATCCTTTATCCTCGCTCTATAAACGAATAAATGACAATGAAATATTTGGAAGATAAAATAACACATTAAATACATCGAGATAAAATAGTGAAAAAGATCAAAATGATACCGTCCTAGTGGCAGTACTCAGTTCGCTAGAATTCTCCTACTTCTTGGCTGGAAACTTTTATATATGAGAGTCGATTACTCGGTCAATGGTTTGTTGACGACTTCTAAACAAGGACTAGCATGCCCGTTAATAATACCCTTATCATTCATTAAGTTGGGAAGTGTTGGTCAAGTGACATTAAGAGATAAATTAAGAAGTCAGGTGTTCATATTATGTACAAAGATATACGATTGCAGGATGTAACTCTTGAACAAACTTGGCAAATTGAAGACGTGCATATGTAGGTCAATGGCCAAGCAAGCTTCACACTTCGGATACAACATAAAATATCAAGGATTGTACATACAGGCTGTTCAAGGTTTGCTGGCCCATTTGCTGCACCGTAAACCTGTCTTGGTTGCATGGGAATCCCCCTCTCTGCTGGACCCTCTCTTTGTTTCTTCTGTAGGTATATATTGTAGGATGTCACGACAACCTCGATCAAGGACTGATACGGGGAATAAGAAAGATGCAGTTTGAAGATAAGGTTCAAGATCAAATGTTTGACATCAAGAAACTAAATGTGAAATACCCCTGACACCTGAAAATTGGGGGTCAAACAAATGTCGAACTGCCTATCTTTGTCTAGCGTACCTGGCAACACGTTGATATGCGCCAGAACCGCGGGATGTTGACTGTCTTGGATGGAGAATAGCTTCAAGGATAGAAATAGTAAAAGTGGTCTGTTCTGCAGATCAACTGAAACAATAACAGGGGATTGGATGCTCAGATGACACCTTACAGTGGTCGACAGAAGACGTGCAATTTCCCGCCTATGAATTCCCTGCTGAAGATTGCAATGATCTTGATCTTCAGAAGTCATTATTACCCACATGTCTGCTACAGAGTGCCTGTTGGTTGTCGACATCCAAAAATGCTTATCGCCCAAGCCTCAGCCCTGTCGGCAATTGAGTTTGTTTAATCGGGTCGGACAGAGGGAGAAATCATTCATGATGGCCACAGCATAGCGCGGTTAACCGGAGCTATAAAACGAGGCGGAAGCATGGGCTTGAGGCTTGAGACTTGATCGAGATTGTGTCGTGTGCTCTGTGCGCACAGTTGGTGATGCTCAGGACGATGATTGAAGGAAACTCTTCGCCTAGGGCCACGGTGCATTTCATCGCGAATTCCATTGTTACTCGGAGTGACCGGGTGTATGATTGTTTCCCCAGGTTTCGATTCCTTTGTCCAAGAGTGAGGACAAAGCTCTGCCTGATCAATCTCTTTTGACCGTATACGCAATCCGAATTTTGTTGATCACTTTATGCACCAAATTATCCCTGCCCCTGTTAACCTGCAGCTGTAAATTAATTACTGTAAGGATGTTTCTGGGGGAGGAATGCAAGCACTAGAATTGGCAATATCGTGGATGAGACCTAGACCTTGGTCAGGTATCTATCTACACAATCTTGGCTCTTGTCACATAGACACCTATTTATGTCCCTATGTACTGTCAAGCTTTCTCAATTGTTCCGCTCGGGTTTCTAGACCCTGTCACCCACTCGGCACAACCGGGACGTTGAGGCTGTCTCAGCAATCCCTGACAGCCGCCGCCTCCGCGAATGGATACATATTTCCCGCCGCGGAGACTAGCGGGTAATGAATAACTTAGTTCAAGTAAGTATGTACCTGGTCTCTTCAGCAGCCTCTGGGCGAAGGGAAATACATACATGTGTAACGACCAACCAACTAGTTTGAGTATTCATGTTTGCTTCTTTTTGTTGGCTCGAATTGAAAGAGGCGACACTATTAGAGCCAATAGGATAATACAGAACCGTCTGACAACTCTTAGAAAAAAATGACAACTGAGGCTAGAAGGATTGGCTGTTGTGTGACATGTGTTTTGCTTTTGTTCCTTCGACCGTTGTCATATTTGACAAGTGCATTGTTGAAGAAGAATGGACGACGGATTGCATTAGACTGTGAGCAATTAAATTGCCAACGAATAGAATCGCCGTTTGTGACATCAAAAGTCCACTTGCACGAGCCATCAGGCATTCAATAAACTGACAAGGTCGTTAAGTTAAAAAGTTGGTCCGAGTGAGAGGCCGGAGGCGTTGAAAACATGGAGACTTCCATTAGTCGTTGAACCAGGCCCAGCTGGGGTAAGGACAGGCGAGTCCATGGGTATTGTCAGCCCAGCCAGTGTCGATGCCACGGCATGGATGCTATCAGAGCGCTGTAATAAACAGAATAGGATGTGGTTGCAATGGACGGGAGCGGCAGTCATAGCGACCTAAACACAAGGGGAAATAAACCCCTGAAATAGGATCCGAATGGTCACCTAACGCTACCTCATTTCACTGACGATTCTAGAAGCTGGGTGGGAGATCATGCTCACTCGAATGCTAAGATCAAGGAGTCTGCAAATAGTTCCAAGCATGAGCATGAACTCCAAGAATGTTCTATTGCCCATGTTTATCTCTCAATTAGCTTCTCTTTTAGTTGCCTTCTGGGCTTCTAGTCTTCTTTTAAGCACTGTCCCTCATTTGTTCTATGCTTAAGACTGTAGAGGTAAGGTTAGGAAACCGCCCTAATTCTCCCTATATCCGCGCCCATAAAAAAAAGAGGACCCATACCTGCATCCTGCCAGGCCTACTCACTGACCTGCCGGACCGTACAGGAGGTAGCACTCCAGTAAAGGTACTACGTAGTATGTCAGGTATCCTTGTCATTTGTCTCACGAACCAGAGCTTATTAGTCGATTCGGCGAGTTATCAACACGGCAAAAGTCCCCTTGCCCTGTCTTGTCTGCTTCTAAGGTTTGCATCGCATCCACTCTCTTTTCTCTTGTCTCAGGGTCTTTCTTTTGCTTTTGCTTTTGCTTTTGCTTTCCATCTCCATCCTCCTCCTCCTCTCGTTAAGCTTCTCCTCCTTTCCCCCTTCCCTGTTGAAACGCCCTTGTTGTCAGCAACACTGTTATGGCATCATCGACTGCTTGTCTCCTGCCTTAAGGGAAGGGTCGTTCTCACACACTTTCAACATTGAGTTTCTCAACTTGTTCCTCACTCACTCACACATCACACGACGACGTCTATTACAGTTTCAATGACGCTTGCGAAATAACCTTTTCTGTTGTACCACAACCGCCGATCTACGTTTGAGTCCTTCCCACAACGACTAAACGCTTAACTTCCTCATCCCACCATGTTGTTAAGTATGGACGTTATGAAGGTGCGAGACTGGACGTATCTCGAGGATCCTCCACAAGACATTGGCCCAGCTCGACATCTGCTCGAGTTCTACAGCAAAATCCCATTCAATGACTTGGACGGTCACATACGCCGGGTTGTAAGTTCACACAACCAACCCTACGTATTTTTGGTACAGCAACTGACCTGAATTTCTACAGCGAGAGAAGGCCTGGTGCGTCTCACAGTATCCTTGCGTTGGACGATGGAAATTCCTATATATCCCAGACCCCAAGGACCCTCGCTACCAACAGGCCCTTTTCCGCCTCAACGTCGCCGGCTCTAGGGATGTGCTTCTCGATCTCGGATGTGGTGTCGGACAAGTAATCCGACAATTCCGCGCGGATGGGGTTGACGGTGCTCAACTCATCGGTACTGATCTGCAGTCCAAGTTTATCGACATTGGCTATGACTTGTTCCAAGATCGACATCAACTCGGTGCTTCTTTTGTCGCCGGTGATATGCTGGACCCCGAGGATAAGCATATGGCTTCTTTACGCGGCAAGATCACCATGGTCCATGCAGGTAGCTTCTTCCATCTTTTCAACTGGATCCAGCAACTTTACATCGGTAAACGCGTTGTCGAATTCCTTAAGCCCGGTACCAGAAACGCAATCATTTATGGCCGCCAAGTCGGCACCAACCACCCGGGACCGACCTCGACCAGCACTCGATCTGCTTATTTGCACGACCAAGCGAGCTTCCAACGACTATGGGACGAAGTTGGTGATCTGACCAAGACACGATGGCAGGTCCAGGTCGAACCGACAGGAGAGCCTGTATCCAAAGTGCCTGGCTTCAACAGCCATGCATTCCCAGTCAACTTCACTGTCTACCAGGTATCATGAGACATGAGTGAGGCGTATCATGGTCCCGCCCCATTTCTCCATATTACCCAACAACTCGACCCTATCGCGAAGCTTGTATTCAGCCAGGCGACTTTTCTCCTTTGGGTTGGTCGACGTATTCCCCCAAACTAGCGCCGGTGCGTTTCGCATCATAACGACTCAGATTCACCACCAATATCACAAGATAAAGAGAAACAGCTATTGGATTTTCTTGGTCTCGCCCGCCCTTATCCCTTCATTCCTTCTAGACTCGGCGGCTTACTAAGAGTGCCCGCCGGGTTACTGATGAAGCTTATTTTGGCTGGAGCTACAGAGTAGAAAGGGGCCAATTGCCTAGTTTGCCGACAGGTATCGGTCCTGGAGCCGTCTACTTTCACGGCTGAGATATTGATCGACGTGGTGCTCGCCTTGTGGGACCGCGACTTTTCGATCTGCGGATACAACTCCACAAGCCTTTTGACACCCAAGAGTCGCTTGCGTAGGAGCTCCTAATACCGGCCGCACGCGCCAAACAACAAACAATTTTAATCGACGGTTCAATCGAGAGCCACCACTACCCCAAAAAATGATTCTGCCTGTACTGGGTAAATTGTTCATATGATTGATGAGACACGATAATATTGGCGGCGCTGAGTAACGCGCGGTGTTCGTGATATTGAGCTAGTTTGACTCATGCTAGTCTTTTTTATTAGGCGTTCAACGAGTTAGAAGCCATAGATGGATCAAATAAAGTAAGAGAAGGCGAAAGATAGAATGGCTAAGATTAGTATGATTACTACTAAATTAATAAGTGCATGATTCATCTTCCGTCTTGTTTCCATTAACTCAAAATCTGTCTAGTTTGAGCATCGTTCCTTGGCTTATGGGTTATGTTTTTAGACCAACCACTTACACATGAGGTCCAGTGTACTTCAGCTGTGGCAGAAACATACCTATCCAGGCTGTTAGACCTATACGCTGAAGTCTCATAACCTGGTTTGAGTTAAGGTGTATCTATTCCCGTTTAACAGAATAGATGCCGTTGGGATCCATTTCAAACAATGCAACCAAAACTGGTATAGTCGATTAGCCCAGCTATAATTCTAATACCTTCTGTATTTTAGTAGGCACTCGAAAGACTGGGTTGACTTTACCTCTAGGAATATGGTCATACGGGGGGTTAGTAGTGAATATCTACTATAATTTATTATTCACATATAGTAATACTTAATTCATAAT
>QRAA01000617.1:0-20891 GCA_003670145.1 Fusarium subtropicale
TTCACAAGCTGTACCCGGTCGCTTCCCATCCCCTCCCCCACTTGCAATTCCGAGTATCAGCGTCCACCCTCCTAGCAGTCGCCCTAGTACACCCAGAGAACCT
Organism: Fusarium subtropicale; assembly: GCA_003670145.1. Taxonomy (NCBI): domain Eukaryota; kingdom Fungi; phylum Ascomycota; class Sordariomycetes; order Hypocreales; family Nectriaceae; genus Fusarium; species Fusarium subtropicale. The sequence goes on from QRAA01000617.1 coordinate 104, forward strand.
CGGTTACCTGTTCTTCATAAAGACTTTGGCTGTCAAGTCAAGTTATCTGAATCAACATCAACAGCTGAAGCAGCCGTACAAACAGAAGGCATCCAGACAGACAAGCGAATGGCTCTACTTCCTCCTCATCTTCAGCCATCTGCTATTTCATCGCGGCCTTCCTCGCCCAACACATCGTCTGGCATTGACGTGACAAAGAACTTTACACCTACCCCTGGCAACGTGCCGCCACGAAACCCACGTCGGTTGGATAGGCAGAGCTTCAGTGATCAGCCCTCATCTCCGATATCCTTGCCCGAGGACGACAGTTTTCATGATGTGTATCCTGGAGGCAACGACGATGGCCCCCTTTCTGGTCAAAGAGCTCCAATGAGACGACCACCTCGCTTCAGTAGCCTTTTTGCTGGCTTTGATGGTGGAAGCTCTGATGAAGCGGATGATTTTGATGCCGATTTGAGTGATTTGGAGTATCGAACGGCTTTATCTGCACCTCGACCCAAGTCCATTTCGAGCCGTTTTGGCAAGCGTAGCTCAACAGGAACAACAACAACCATTGGCACTATCCCAACATCTCCTGAGCAGATCATGGTGCGTCAAGGGCCCCGAGTTACTACAGAGCTTCACCAGCCTTTCACGGTAAAATCTGTGAAAAGTTTGGAGAAGAGCCCTGCTTCCATGCCACCCAATCGAACCAGCGTCATGCGCAAAGCAGCAATGATACAGAGTGGTATTGCCAGTCACCAGGGCCGGCCAAGGAGCCCCAGCCTGACAGACACCAAAACTCCTCCCCCATTCCCTATTCCCACCAGAGCCAGCTCCAGAAACGTCCCGACGAGCACGAGCGCTCCTAGTGATGGCCAGAGAAGCCCAACGCGGGGCGACTTCTTCCAGCGTCGTGGATCAGGCCGCATCTATCGGGCTGGTAGTGTACGAAAAGTCCGTTCTGCCGCTGCATTGCCCCGTCATCAACGGCATCGCAAGCAAGATAGCCGATCAACTGCTCCATTGTCTCCTTCTACCGAAGCCCCTGAGAGTCCAGGCCTTCCTCCCCTGCCCAAGAACGACATTACAACTCCTCGCTCTCGTGCTCGCCATAGCGGCCAGTACAGACACCAGCATAAGCTCTCCACTAACACGGACAACACCTTTAACACCTACAATACCGGAAATACTGGAAATACTGGAAACACACTCAACACCTCCAGTACCGACCCAGCCTCCACGCAGAGTGTTGCTCAGAGCACGAGCGTAGTAGACGCTATTGCTCAGACCATGGTTGGCGAGTGGATGTTCAAGTATGTTCGCAGAAGAAAGTCTTTTGGTATGCCCGAGAGCAACGGCAAGGATGATACTGGCAACGATCGCCACAAAAGATGGGTTTGGCTCGCCCCTTATGAGCGAGCTATTCTGTGGAGTAGCAAGCAGCCAGCCTCCGGTAGCGCCCTCCTGGGCAAGGCTGGTCGAAAATGTAAGTGACTCTGGTTCTATCCATGAGCATACCACTAACGAATACAGTGACGATCCAATCCGTACTCGATGTCAAGGATGACAACCCTCCACCAAAAGGAGTGGCATCGGTTTTCAACCGATCTATTCTAATTCTGACACCGCAAAGGGCTTTGAAGTTCACAGCCGACTCTGCTGAACGACACTACATCTGGTTAACAGCATTGTCTTTCCTCGCACACTCGACTCAAGCCGTCCCTGAAAATATCGCAACACCACCGACTGTCCAAAATACACCGATGCCTGAGTTTGAAGCACCCCAACCAAAGTTGAAACGTGGTGGTATAAGAGACTCTATCCGTCTTGCCAAGGGACGCACTGTTGGCCGTGCTGCGCCACCCAGTGTTCCCAGTATTCCAAGCATCCCAAGTATGCCGTCTTCACAGATTGGAGACATGGCAAACTTCCCAACAATCGAACCTCCTGGAGGATTTACAAGTCGAGATGATTCGATAGATGCAGCACAACCCCCGTTGATACCGCGCTTCCATGATCGTAACCAGGCTGCGACTCATGGTCGCAAGCGGAGCAACACAGGCGGCCATGTACCGCCACCGCTTTCTTTCCGAGGGTTCTCTGGTCCTATCACAGGTCACCAGTCGGCCAATAGCACCACTGATCATAGCATTGGTACGGCAGGTTCTTCTGATATCTACCAGTCCCACGCATCGAGTAATGGAGCTTGGGCAATGAGCCAAACAGGCTCCCAGCGAACATCAGAAACTTCATCTCGTCCAGGCAACTTCTTTGATGCCATCGGTACTGTACGAATGGAGGCTTTCATTAGCCCCTTGGCATTCTCTCAAATCAACAGCCATCCTAACGATCAAGACCAATTCCGACACTCACTTCGGAGGCGAAGCAAGGAACAACGACGACGAAGGAGTCGAAGCCGACACCGAGATAGTTACAATTCTCGCAGCACCCGCACAACAACCGACGACTACTATCACGGAAGCAGAACGGCCGGAGAGGAAGATTTCTTCCGTGACGACCCTTTCAGGGGATTCTAGTATATATATTACATGATTTCACAGCAGCCACGACGGCAATTATCACTTTCATTGTTTTTCTTTGTTTTCTTTCCCAATCACCTTGGATAAGGAAGAGTCATAGGCGGATATTATACCCTTTTCTACACAACTTACTTTGGGATGGGTTGAGGGCGGCCTCAGGGCTAGCTAGCACTCGCTATGGAGTTTTGGGGTTTCTTTCTTTTGCTGAAATGATGTTACAGTCATCAAAAAGTTGGGAGGGATACATGGACTCTTCCGTCATTGCTCTGGTCAGAGGTTTGCCATAACCCTGGCGAAGAAGATATTTGCCCAAGGCGAAATATGCTGCAAGGCTACATACAAGTTTGAACCTGCCCCAATGGCGAGACATGGTTGAACTTGAAGAACTAAATAGTATAAATATAAATGAAGACCAGGCATGGCCTGTTTCAATACATATTCCTGTCCGTTGCTGTAAACCATACAAGCTCAAGATGTATGAAGCTGTCACAGCAGAATCAACGTCATCTGCAATTTAATGAATGCCCCACTGATGAGTTTTCCCACTACCCCGCGGTTTGCAACACAGCTCTCCGAGCTTCAATGCTTTCTGAATAAAGTTCTTCCTTTTTAGCCCCTCCTGACGATTAGATCAATTCTATCCAGTTTCTGAGATTTACCCTTTCAAAGCCTTGAACTTGACCGAAACTTTAGCTACCTCTAACGATACCACGAACTCATCATGGACAACCCCGCAGAAACCCTTGAGCAGATCCAGACGCGGCACCGCCGTGAGCTAAAGGATCTGCAGGGTCGCATAACGGGAAAGAAGAAGAACGCCACCAAGAAGACTCGAAAAGGCGTCAACGATGAGTGTGCAGAGATGGAACGTCAGCTACGAGACAAGCAAGCCGCCGAGATCGCTGCCCTGAGCCCGAGCGAGAGCAAGAACGACGATGACAGCGAAAACGATGCCACTCCCGAGGTGGAGGACAAGCCAGAGGAGGATAAGCTGGCAGAAGAGGCCCACAAACTCAGCCTTTCGGAACCAGTAGAACAGCAACAACAGCCTGGGAAGAAACGCAATCGTCAGAAGGAGAGAATGGCTCGACGCGCTGCTGAGCAGGAAGCCGAAGCACAGCGCGCAGAGGAGGAGGCGTCTAACATGACAAATCATCGCGCAAAGGAGAGCGAGTATATGAAGATGACATTTGAGAAGCACTGCCTGGTAGAGCAGGACATTGCACCCGATGGACACTGCTTGTTTTCGGCGGTTGCTGATCAATTGGGACAAAACGATATTCCTCTTAGTGATGGAGCTACACAGGAGCCGGCTTATAAGACAGTACGACGGGTAGCTTCAAATTACATGTTGGAGCACGGAGATGATTTTGCTCCTTTCCTTGAAGAAGATCTTGAAGGCTACGCTCGCAAGATGAAGGATACCGCTGAATGGGGAGGTCAGCTCGAGCTCATGGCATTGGCACGACAGTACAAGGCAGAGATCCGAGTGGTGCAAGATGGACGCATGGAGCGCATCGGCGAGGAAGAAGGAGCCAAGTCGGGAAAGACGCTATGGCTTGCATACTACAGGCACGGCTACGGTTTAGGAGAGCATTACAACTCTCTTCGAAAAGCATCATGATGAGAAGGAAAACAGAAGATCGCTTTTTTTCTTTTGTGTACAACGGCGACAAATCATATGCGACGGCTGTTTGGTATCGAGAGGTAAAGAAGAAGCTTCAGTCACCGAAAGCACTCAGTTTGGCTATCGGCTCCAGACAGAGAGGAAGTCCATAACTGCGCCTTCTGGACTCATGCCGGCCTTGTGTGTCCTTGTTGGTTTGAGGAGACTCAGTCGATGTAGGGCGTCGGCCCAAGGTTTTGAGCAAGGATCCTCGTGGACAGTACCGTCGTCGTTGTATGCGATTTCTTCGCCCGGAGCTGCTAGAAGGGCTTCGTAAAGCTCAGGGGAGACGCCCCACGGGGGACCGTTGGCGGACATGGGTTTTGTCGAAGGAAACTCGAGGCAGATGAGACGACCATCATGGGAAAGCAACTCTGTCATGCGCTTGGCCCATTTTGGCCTTGCATCTGGGGGCAGCGCGCACAGGAACTACAGAGCTAGTTAGCTTACCAGATAAGAGCAGAGGCACCCAGGATCTACAAGAACTGGGGCCGAAGGACGTAGAATTACCGTATAATCGTAGATGAGATCAAACTTGCCGTCATCACCGGCACCATTGGACCAATCTTGCGTGAAGAAATCGCCAGTGACCCAGTGAATCTTGCCTTTATCCAAGCCGTCGATAGGCATGTAGAGACCTTCTGATTCGGCTTGTTTTTGGTTCTTGATGGCTTCCTCTTTGGCAGCAGCGCTGTAGTCGAGACCCCAAACGTCGTAGCCCCACGAGCTCAAGAGCAGCACGTCATGACCACGGCCACAGCCGGGTACTAGAGCGGTTTTCTTTTGGATAGCACCTGCGGCATCCCGGAGAGGGTGTCCGCGATGGTCCTGGTGCTGAGAGGGTGGCACAAGGTCGGGTCTTTGAGCGAGGAGATCGTGAAGAGCGATGGAGGCGGTGCCGCGGTCCCAGGGTGTCAAGGCATCTTTCCAACAGCTATCCCATTTGGGACCTTGTTCCGCAAAGGGAACAGAGGAGATGCGATCCTCCAAGGGGTTTTCGGTGGCCATTGGTGTCTAGGTGAACGGTATACCGGGATTGCAGGGCGGTGAATAAATGTAGAGATTAAAATTGCTCGACCTGGGTCACGAATTGGAAAGTTAGGATAGCGCACGTTATGGAGATGAGGGGGAGGGTCTCTTCGGGTCGGGCGATGGACCTACGGATGGATAGCGATCAGTTCTGATCCAATGGTGGGGTTATAATGACGAAATAGGGATGTTTGTGGGGGTTGTAAGTCGGTATATACCGTAGATCGTTTGATATTGTGTTAGACGCGATAGAATAAATCTCAAGAGAGAGAGAGATCAAGGACTGCCTTAGGAGTCTGCATGTACTGGAGTAGAAATGTATGAGAGAAAAAGAAATAAATTTGATCTGGTCGCGTGCGTTTTTTGCTCAACATTCGGAAAGAGTGCCACGGACGCTATCCTACCCGTACGAGCATCCGGAGTGCTTATCTAGCGCATACGCTAAGATAAACTGGCAGGCATGAACGGGGTTTGATATTCGAGAGCAACTTCCGTTTATTCTCAAACGTTTGTAAGGAAGGAACTAAGTTATGCTCTGTAATGCGCTGTTGAAACTGGTAAAACGGTAGCCAGTTTGACATGTGAAGCATGTGGCAGGGCTTAAACGTTTACCTAAATAATGTCTCGGATCGAACCCTGTCTGAGTTGGTTGACATTCCGATGACCAAAATCATGACATGACATTCATATCCTGGTCACATAATCAGATCACTCACTACAAGATTCAGCAAAGTACAGATCGAGAAAGGACACAAAAAGTTAAATCTGACCTGCATCATATGCACATGTTGTGCTACAACACAAGACGCACCTTGTACAGCAGGATCTGGTCACGACACCAACTAAACATCAAAACGGCTTATTGGAACGGCGTAGAAACAACACATTTGCTCAAGTAAACATACAGCTAACATATACATATACATGTACATATACATATACATACTACGTAGATACATACACACACTCGCACTTACACGCAATCAGCTACACAGCCAACCAACATGCATCCTGCCACCATTAGCTCGCCGCTTTACCCTCTTGTACACCTGCTGCAAACTCCTCCTTGAGCCTGTCCTTCTTATGTATCACAGCTTGGACAAGCGAGCTCCATCCTCGAGGAATCTTACCCTCCTTCGAAGCAGCATCTTCGGAATTGCCACCTCCAAGGGTCCAGAGAAAGGTGAGAAAGAACTTCTCACCCTCGCTTGGCGGCTCTCGAAAATCGCTAGACCCAGGCGTACCCTCTCTGGAAAATGAGACTCGAACATTCTCCTTCAATTTTCTAAACGTACCGATCGTGGTCCCCACGAAACGACCCACGTTTGCGGCAGTAAATGGCTCCGATTTCTTTAAGGGCTCTGTCTCTTTTGACTCGAGAGGGATATCAGCCGTGGCTCGAGGGACGGCAGTCTGCGTAGCAGTCACATCGCTGGGTTCAGCGCTTTCCCTCGAATCCATTTGAATGCTGGTCGGTATGTTGTGCGTACTCAACGAGCCTTGAAGCCCTCGAATAGAAATGTCGAACATGCTATTGATTCTCCTCTCTGCCTCTTGCGACACCTCCATTTTCCCGCCCTCTTTCTCGCCAGCCTTCAGCTCATAAGCCGGCAACTGAACAAAGTCTTCCATAACTTTGAGCGTGGCAATGAGGACATCGCCTGTGCGATCATGATACCATTCCTTGTGGCTTCCGCCACAAGACTCGCATTCAGTAACTTTGAGATTGTGATTTCCAAGGAATGCATGCGCCAGCAATTCGGCTTTATAAGCGCTAGCAAAGTCAGTCTCGGACTCATAGATGACCTTGGTGTTTATCCCATAGCAATTTTTAGGCTGATTTTGTCTCTTGACAGCACTGTACGCAGTGTATCCTATTTTGAAGATCTCTTCGTTCTTGGTGTGCTGTAAGACATATACGACGCCATGTTTCCGCTGCCCAGAAGTAGGCGGAGTTATGAGAGCCTTTAGGATAGGCGAGCCTCTCTCCAAAGACCCCTGTCGATACAGTCGACCTATGCCGATACCCTCAATATCAATTGGGTTGTCGAAAGAATCTCCCTCATCATCAGGGGCTTTTCTCTGAACTGGCGAAACATTAGAAACGCCTTGTCCAGCGACAGGCTTTCTCTTTGGAATGACTGAGAGCCTCTCTGATGTTTCCTGAAAAGAAATCTCGTCGTCCTTTGGAGTACTTTCTGCACAGGCTGGCTTGCCGTTGACAGGGGACTTGTCTGGGGTCGAGCGGGAATGGCTAAGAGACAAGGTCGAAATATCTTTTGTGATGGCATTGACGGTAGAGTTGTCGTTATTTGCGATGAACGAGGTGGCCTGATCAACTGTCCCAGGTGGAGTGTCTGGAATGTAACTATCAATGATGCAAGCCGGACCCTGGATGGGAGTTCTAACTGAGTCGATTTCAGTGAGAGGGGTAGGAATAAGTGAGGTATCGCTGAAGCAAGAATGATCGAATATCTCTGATTCTGGTGTTTCTGGCTGTGACGCCTCGTCTGAATCCTCTACTAAGACTCGATTGGGCTCTTGCGCCCCAGATGAAGTCGCAGTTGGAGCATCAGCCAAAGTAGGATACAGGCGGTGCTTCTCTTTCCACTCTTGGAACAATTGCAGAGCCATTTCGATGTGCTGATAACAATGAGTGACTCCAAGCAATTGCTCAACTCGTAAGTAAAAGATGGTTATGTCTAGGCAGGTTTCCGTCTTCTCAATCTCCAGCCAAAGGGTCTTGGCTTCGACCGATGTACCTGTCCGTCCACGATTACAGCGGCCATTATCCTTTTTGGACCCACGACAATGTTTGGAATTATATTCATCTTCGGATTTTGGAAAAAAGACGATGAGGTCTCTCAGCCTTGTGAAAAGAGGATGCTCAGAGGCTTGCGAAGTAGCCATGCTGGATCAGGACAACGGTGAAAACAGTGGGGATACAGTAACTCGAGCTTATGACGAGACAAGCCCGCCTCTACGGTCTATTAATCATTGAAATTCGGATGGCTAGCAATTCCATCCCTCAGGGGGGTTGAAAAGTATCGCATGGGACTCGAAACTCAGCCTGGAGGAAACCTAGAGGAACATGGTGTCGGTTCGACATTTTGGGAGTTCGCAACAAGGGCATGGTGATGGATGATATGCAGTTGGTTGTGCTTTGCAGACGGAAGGATTTCCCCGGATCAGAAGAGGAAATAAATTGTCGAGAGCTGAAGAGCGTTGAAACGGCAGGGGGGACGTGCCAGGCATCTTTACGGCTGAGAGCTCACGTCCAAGTCTACGTCTACGTCTCACAGGGCTATCATTATCCTTGGGGGGTTGTGGTCAAGGGTTTCAGTTTATGTAAGATTGTGTGTGTGACAACCCACGTTTCTCAACACCATCTTGTTCTCGGAAGTAGGGTTACAGTGAGTTGCAAGATCCAGATAGACACGGAGTTGGCCGATACGTAGCACTGAGCCCTGCCGGGTGTTTTGCTGTGCCGTTGATGAGCTTTTGGAAGTGCGTGCGGGGGGCCTCATGTCGAGCAAGGCTAGGCTTGGGGGGGGAGCGATAAGGAACTTTTGTGACGGGATCTCGATGTTTTCTTGTTTGCCTGGGTTATTATCTGACGATTAGAGGGTTGTGATGGAGGGGAGAGTTGGACTGTAATACTGGTTACAGCAGCCTCTCCCGCCCAGTATTTAGACTGCATACGAGGTAGTATCTGTACTGTAGTAGTGAGTGGCCCGGTAGTCGTGATAACCTATCTTATCTCCAACGTTTATCAGTTATCAAAGTGCTTCAACGGCGGTAGTTGAAAGCTGAATGCGTTTATACAGTGGAGTTTATTATTATTAGGTATGTGTTCGATGTTCCCGAGATGGTGGGAATGGCCACGTGCATAAAAGATCTAGAATATACCTCAAGTGCCGAAAAGCGGCATCTTTTTACCTCGGAAGCACGATTCTTCACAATCAAGGAATGGATTTCATGTGTGTGTGTGTGTGTGACTGATTATCTCATTATAGTACTGTAACGTATCTATCAAAGTAGCCCAGCCCGGCCGTGGCATTTCGGCCTCATAACTAATAAAACATGATCCGTCCCCGTGGTATATACGACGTTCGTCCATCCAGTCATTCATCTATGTACCAGCAGTATGAATACATGGATATACAGGCATATCTCATGTCGTTGCAGAAAGTGGAGAGTGTGGTTCAGGGGAGAGGGAGAGAAAACAAGAAACAACAGAAACAAAATAAGCTAATGTATGGGGATCATTCATGTGCCTCCATTTTTGTGCCAAAAACGCCGAAACCCCGGATATCCGCTGTTGATACCGAAAAGAGGAAGAGAGAAAAACAAGACAAGATCCAAGAATGTCAAAAAAGCAAGATGTCAAAGTAGAAGAGAAGTCAAAATGTCTTGGTATGACGACAACAACATCCGGATGCGTCGTTGTTTTGGTTGCTTGCGGAGAAAAAGCCGAGACTTGAGCGGTTCATTCCGGGAATACAATGTCGATATCCAAACATTCCCGGCCCGACAAGAACTAGAGAAGCTCGAGAGAGGAACGAAACGAACCGAGCAACCGTTGGTTTCTCTCGGTCGGATCAAAGGCCGAAAGGGGATAAAGACATGGCCCACATGAGATGCGTGCGTTGTTGTGCAGTAGTCGTAGTCGGAATAGAGCCGAGAAAAGATGACCATATCCATGTCGTCTTTTTTTTTCTTGACGGGGACCACTTTCTAATCGTGATGGTGATGCATGAGAAAGTGGTTGGAGGCGAGTGAGACGAGAGAGACAAAGAATGTGAATATGGCCCGTGGACGTCGTGATTGGTGAGGCGGGATAAGCCAAACATGCCACTGCTGCATATCTTCCCCCAATCAAGGTCTCTCAAGTGATTCGTCGAGTTGCCTTTTTGGTCGAGATAGGCATGGCTTCGACCATCTTTTTACTTTTCTCCTTGTTGGATTGCATGACTTTTTGATGGTGACTCTACAGGCCACAGTCTTCAAAGTCTCGGATCATGATGGCCATCTGGGCTCGCTTTGCAGCCTCGGCAATGAGAGTAAAGTCTTGAAGGAAAGGAGCGGTTGATGGGCCGTTGCCTTGAGTGGGAGCTGGCTGAGGAGCCATCTGGACAGAAGGAGACTGCTGAGCCGAAGAGTTGGAGGTTGAAGGGGCATCCATTGTTGAGAGTTGATAGTGGTAGATAGTGACGGACAGACAATGTTGTTTGTATTGTGTGAAAGCGAGTGATGCTTGTGAGTGAAAGGAAAGGAAAAAAGTGTGGGAGGAAAGTGGTGGGAGTGGGAGGGAATATGTATTCGGGAGAGGGAGGTTAGGTTAGGCAGCCAAGAAACAGTGACAGCAAAGCAAAGCACAGTATCGTATGTATGGATGGATGTATGTATATGCGGGTGTAACTTTGGTGCAAGGTTTGGTATTATATGTATGATGGATGGCTTATAATTAGTCTGAGCGCGTGGGGTAAAATGACGGGGGATGTCACTCTTTTTGGGTTTCTTTCCCCTTTGGTTTTGGCTTTGGGTCAGGGAAGAACAAGCTACCACACACACAAAGCTGAATGACGTTTCTGAGGGTGTCGTAGTAAGGTATAAGTTGGCACGAATATGGTGACGTTGTTTGACGATCAAATCATCTAGAATCCTTCTATCGTATTTCCTTGATGCTGTTGCTGCTGTTTGTTGGTGTGAACGAATTCGGCTTTAGGCTGATGCCGTAACGATAGAACAGATCGTTCTTTTCGTGTATAACACGCTACAGATAAAGGGCCGAGGAAAAGACAGCGGTCTCTGTTGATTACAGTAGCAGATGAAATAAACGGAAACGCCGAGAGTGTGGAGGAGAGTCAAGTTGAACTGACGTTAATTTATAAAAGTGGAGGATGCCGAGTTTTGGTCTATAGAATGAGGCCGAGACGATCCAAGTCAAGTCAGTCAATTATCATGCCACCAATACGATCTCGGTAGTTATCACTTTCATTTTCATTTATCCGTAAACAAAGTAAAGCTCCGATGTTGCATGCAGAACAAATGTTCCTACATATTTATCCTATTTCCAGCTGTCTGCTTCAGACCATCATGTACTCGACTGTATACAGATACCTAGCATGAGTATCCATATGCAACTACAACAATAATCCCTCGGGCGGGTCCAAGCATAAAAAAAAGAAGCGCCAACGAAAACAAATAGAACATCTTTTTCTTAATCATTACTCGGCCTTATGCTTAGGAACTGGGGTTTTACTCTAAAGCTGTGGATCTGGGGTGGAAACCCGATCTTTGGAAGCGTGGCCCATCCATCTCTCTTTAGCTCTTCTAGTTTTTTTCTTCTCGTCTTCTTCCTTTCTCTTACTTGTTGCTTGACGTGAGAATTATGGGAACATCAAAGAAAAAAAACGACCCTGAAAAAGACCGAGAAATAACAAGTCTAGAGTCAAGACATGATAAAAAAAAAGGACGCTATTGCTGTACACACGTTACATATGAGCCCTATCGGGACTTCGGGCACTTTACTCCGCTTCACTATACGCCAAGTACCTGGACTACTTCTTTTTTCTTGTCTCTCTTCTCTTCACCGCTCGTCTCATCATTTACACGGATACTCGCTAGTTTCAAATCCTTATCCTTTGCCTTTGCCTTTATCCGTCGCGTATTTTAATGTTATTGGGGGTTTTATATTATTCGTACAAGCGCCCCCCAATCATTGGACCCTGCGGGGTTATTTCTGCTCCGACCACAGACAAACTTCCCCAGTGATGAGCAGGATCGTCATGAACACAAAAGTCATGTTATGAGAAGAAAAAATACTTTTTATGGTTCAGTGACCCCATGTATTGTAAGGAGGGGAAAGGGGGTTGATCAACAGTGTTGCCTCATCCCTCTTGCAGGTTTGAGATGCAGGTAGTTGACTGTGCATCGATGTATGTATGCATACGTATCTATATATGGATTTTTTCAAATAAACAGATCATAATATTCTTCATCAGGAATAAACAACATGATTCCTACATTCCAGAGTATCAATTGTTCCCCAAACTCAAACTCCTAGCCGGTCCGTTTTGCCTATCTCTGTTTACTCCTCACAACCATGCCTACAGCACTTTATTAGTAGCGAGCCTCACTTTACTAAAAGATAAGGGTCCCTTACTCATCCTAGCAACAACAAAGAAAAGACCCTCGTCATGACACTAGTTCCATGCCGGGTTCTTTCGGGATTCCTTTTTCTAAGCAACCGAGTTGGTGCGCTTTTCTTTTCCTCCAGTGGGGATCCCGAGCTATCCCCTTGTCAGAAAGAGAAAAAAAGCAAATAAAGACAAAACATCACGACATGGAGATTGAGAGAGAATCTGCCCATTCTCTCTGCTACTGTTCGTGCGGCTCTTTCGGACATTGGTAACCGATTAGCCATGCATGTGCAGTACCGCTCTCTCCTCTGCCTCTGCTTTGCTTCCTCGGGCCTCTGATCCGCCATGTCTTTCTTGTTTGCATAAATTATTCGCCACCCCCAGGAACCGTCGTCAGCCCAGAATCGGAAGACGTTGGAGATGAAGTGGGTTCCTCAAAATTCCCATGTCTCTTTTGTTGCGGAGACTTGGGGGGCGCTTCTGTGAGCCTACCCGGGTCGGCAGAGGATATTCCAACCGAAAGAACATTCATTTTAAAATGCATTCCGAGTCATGAATCGTGTGGTCATCTCTACTGTAGTGCTACTAGTATCTTTTGCTTCCACCTAGCCAAGAAATGGCCCCTATGACATGACATAGTTGGATACATACACTGTAAACTATACTGCCAATATGGGAATCGCGTTCCTTGATGTTGTTTCCCATCCCGCTATGGGAAAGCAAAAGCTTCTCTTCCTAATATGGAGACATTAATACTCTATCTAAACTCCCCGAACTCCCGGCTTTCATGATGCCGTGCCCCGAAAGATAAGATACGTACCCCCGATCCGGGGTTTTGCCCGCCGCGCCGATCCGTCCTCCCCTCCGGCCGCCCCTCCTCCAGCTTTAGCTCTAGCTTTTGACGACGACGTCCAACAACAAATCCTCCCACGATCAATAAAGCAAAAGCAAAATCACAGCCCACGAACGCAATGACGTCCGCCGTCGAACCTCCCCAGTCCAATCGCTGGTTCGTCGTCCCCCGCCCTATACGAAATCTCTTCAACCATTTCCCCCTCCATGTTTATGGTCCCGAAGAGCTTCCCGTGCGATCCCCCGCTACCGTGCGCCAACGACCCGCGCTATACGTCTTTGTGACCGACCAAGATGCCTTGTTGGGAAAACCGAGCTACAATCCCTCATGTTTGAAATGGCAGGTGTGTTTTTATTCTTTTGAACAAGAAAGGTCGCCAATCCCTAATACCCGTTTCGCTAGACTGTGTTGAAGATCGCGGGCATCGAGTTCGACATCGTGCCTTCAAATAACCACGCTTCACCCTCTGGCGCATTGCCTTTTCTATTACCATCTTCGTCGCAATCATCGAAGCCTCTCACTGGCGAGAAAATCCACAAATACGCCCGTGAACATGCCGCTCATACGTTCCCCAACATCTCGTCGCCCCGCCTCGAAGCCTACCAAGCTCTCCTAACACAAAACATCCGACCAGCCTGGGTGAGTAAACCACGTCCAAGACAAACTGCACCTGCTAAGATTGTGATAGTTATACACCCTTTACCTCCTTCCGGCCAATGCCCCTCTTCTCAAGAGTCTCTACCTCCCCTCCTCAATACTCCTCCGCGCACCTCTCCACCAGACCCTCCATGCCGCCGCGACCGCCGAAATTCTCAAGACGACACGTCGCGCAACTATCTCACCCTCCCAGCTTTTTGTCGAAGCGACAAATGCGCTAAGAGCTCTATCCGCCTTGCTAGGAGACGACAAATGGTTCTTCGGTGCCGCGGGACCAAGCTTGTTCGATGCGGATGTGTTCGCATACACATATCTGATAGACGGCGATGCGCTTGCCTGGGAGGACAAGTCACTGAGCGAGTGCTTGGGCGGTCTACAGAACTTGAGGAGGCACAGAGAACGCCTTTACAAGCGGTGCTGGGGAGTGGAAAAGTCTTGAAAAGTAAAAAAGTCCTAAAAAGATCTGGGCATTTGCTTCTGAGAGACGGTTGGCTCGTCTTGTAATGTACTACCAGCCCAAACATGACTGTAAATATCAATGTATCATATGTATCACGAGGAGTTTCGGAAATCAAAACAAGAATGGGCGTGGATGGCACATATTCACAGCATATTAGAACGAGTTCCGATTTGCTCGCCGATCATCAACAAATCTCAGCGATGTGATAGACATCTCGAAATCCGTGTTTCTTTACCTGCAAGAGGGGAGTTGACCTGTCCTATCCCCACCGCTGTCTCGCCTCAAGTCCCTTGACCCGTCTATAGCAGCGCTCCAGGAAACCCATAGCCTTCATATAACATGCTTGTTATTTACAAGTTGACGACACTTCCAAACAAGCTCAACCTTGTGTGAGCTTCTGATTCAACAAGTGTGGTCAGGAATGAGAAACGCGACGCGAGAAAAACCTATGCGATAGCAATCAATATCCCCAGAACGCCCAATAGAACCTAAACCCCAAAAATGCAAGGAATTGATAAAGTAACGATAGCGATTGCCTCTGATGGCGTCTAGTTCTGGTGAGGGATCCCCTCCAAAACATCGCTGACCGAAGCAAAGGCTCCTTCACCACCGTCTTGACGAAGTTCCTCAAGGAGTACAGTGTTTTGGGCATAAATCAACTCTAAAGCTGCCCGGGACGACTTCCCAAGAGAAACTGCTTAAAAGTTAGAACATGGCAGCTGGAGGCGGATCGCTAAACTTACGCAAAATGGCAGAATTGAGTTCTTCCGCTACTGCAACTCGTGCATTCCTATCCAAGAGATGGCTCACCTGGGGCTCTTTCAGGGGGTTCTGATATGCCACCAAGGCCCAAATCTCCTCTAGAGCTTTGCTCACTTCTACCCGTGGGTCGTTGGCATATTCTTCCTGCAGCTTTTGGCCATATTCCAACATGCTGCGTTCAACCTCAGCAAGCTCGGTCGCGTTTTCGCCTCCGTCAGTTACCCACATAGTATTGTCGCTTCCGTTAACGTCGATATCCATTGTTTGGTTACTGACGTACTTGCTTCCCTTTTCCTCATTTAGTATACTGAGGTGTGCTGCCCTGCGCACCAGCTCGATGAATTTGCGACACCGCAACTTGAAGTAGACATGATCGTTGTCTTCTAGCACATGAGGGTAATACGCATTGGTGTATTTAAGCGCCTTGTCGATCTCCCCCCCAAGTATTGCTCTCCTTATCCCTGTGTTGTTGTTAGCACTCATGCAAGAGAAAGGCAGTGTGGTCGACCTACGTTGGCGGTTGTTTGCGTCTTCGTCGTCCCTATCGCTCTGGTATTCGATCACGATGTTTGGATCAAGATTCAAAGCTTCTTTTTGAATCGCCATATCTTCTGCAAAAGCTCGAGCCGTCTCTACGTAACCATCGTGTTGAAGGAATTGAAGAACCAAGTGCTGGATGAGGTCGGTTTCGGACCAGTCCGGTTGAATCGCTGATCCATCAGTAGCTTGGATGGCTTTGCGCACTTTCTCGCGCTCTTCCTGGAACGGCATTAGTTATGGGTCATGCTGCGAGGTGGGTTGCACAAGCTTACCCGCATCATGTCGTCGATATTATATACAAAAGGGGTCTGTCCAAAGTTGACCCGGACGAATTCGCCAGGCTTCTTAAGGGCAATCGCTGGGTATAGCTTACCCCTGCAAACGTCATGAAAAGCCGTTCCTACGATCTGGTTAATTGGATTGGGTAAACAACCATGAGCAAAAACACACCTATTTTTACACCGTTCTTGGTAAAGAATGCGCAGTTCTCTTTAAAGTTCACACCGCAGCCAATTACGTCGTTGACGTTAAAAACTGGACCAAAGTGCTTGCCAATGTTCTGTCCAGTGAAACATCGACCATCGTCGCCATGATAGCCCCAAGACTCGGGTTCCCAGCCAACTGGTCGTGATAATGCAGCTGTCTTGGTGCTAAATCCAATACTGACAGTGGCGCTATCTCAT
The DNA here is from genome assembly GCA_003670145.1 of Fusarium subtropicale. NCBI lineage: Eukaryota > Fungi > Ascomycota > Sordariomycetes > Hypocreales > Nectriaceae > Fusarium > Fusarium subtropicale. Next base: position 16,421 of record QRAA01000617.1, read on the forward strand.
TTGTCAGTGGTGTGTCTAAACACAGAGACAAGGTAGCATCGTCACTTACTCGTCTCGTTTGACTGCTAGAATTTGCACCTCAAAATAGTATATTCCGCATTGAGGAGGCATGTAATGGTCAGCACGGATTGCAGAAGCCTCATGATCTCTATCGTGCTGGTTCTTAGGGCCGACATGCTTGACGCCGAGGCCGTCCTGTTGGATCTCGATGCCTGTCATTTGATCATCCTTATTCCATCTCGTTGGGAGAGGTGCGAGATCGTCATTCTCTTCCACAACTGGGGGGCGCTCTATCACAGTATGCGACATGCCTCGGTGTGAACCAGGAGGCAAAGGATGTTGATTGTATGATGCAGTCGAACCATGTGAAACTCCATTGGCGGACGCACGTGTTGTCTCGCGAGTCTGAACCTTGGCCTTGTGAGCTTCTTGGAGCTTCTGAACATATGTTGAGTTCTCGAGGTATGATGGGATAAAGAAGTTGTCTTCGTCGTTACTGGAGGTACTGAGGGCATTAGCCTCCGCCCCCGAGGACACGAGCATGTTGAAAGCCCGCGAGAAAGATGGGACACCAGTCCTCCTGGTGCTCACACCGGCCTCGGTCCCGAAAACTTCCATATCGACGGTGTTGACCGGTTCAGAGCCGGGAATGTTGAGGTCGACGGATGTGTGGAATATCGAGGTACGAGCGGGATGGGTATAAAAGTTGGGGATATTTGTGATGGACGGGTTGTTCTGAGGAGAGAAGCGGGCGTTGCGAGCGGACGGTGAAGGCGCGACGGAAGGCGATGCTGATTCGGGAAGAGCAGAGGAGCTTGAAGCTTGATATAGGGGATTTGCCATGTCCACGAAGACAAAAGCAAACAGTGCAGTCGTCACTCAATCAGCCACCCAACAGCAGAGGCCAAAGGTGAATCGTTCGTCAGGTCGAGTACCAGCGTAGGTGCTAATATGCTTGTTTGTGGTGGGGTGTAGCGTTATAGTCGGATCAGATGTCTAGTAGCTACCTACGTAGGCGTCGCGAGGATGGATGGGAGCACGAGCTTCGGGCAAGTCGAGAGCTAACCGATAAGACGAGAAGTGAAGTTGTTGAATAAGAAAAAAAATAAAAGAAGAAAAGCACAAGAACAAATCCGAGTGATGCCAGTCTATTGAGAAGTGGTGGCTTGTAGCCAATAAGTACAGTACAGCAGTGAATGGTACTAAGTTGGAGGAGAAGGCGGGCGGATGGTGGATGGCGGAGAGCAGTGGACGAGACGGATAGAGTGGAGGTGGCTCCCGTGAGAAGCGTCACCGTCACCAGTTGTTCGCCAGATGATGGACTAGGCTTAGTAGACAATAGCGAACGAACCAACAGAGTATCAGTGTGAAAGATTTATTTCTTGTTTAATTAAGAAAGAAACATTAGTCGTTAAATGTTTATCTGTTGACAGAGCTAGAAACCGAGTCATGGTTGGATCATCACCAAGGTTCTGGGTTCTCGGTTCTCGGTTCTCTCCTCATTCAACACATGAGAGGTACGTATCATGGTTAACGCAACTTGCGCTATCACTATCGCTATCAATCACGAGGGTCTCTTTGCTCCCCCAGCGGGTTTAGTCTTTCAGTGCCCGCCTCTCTGTACCTGTACCTTGTCTGCTTGTCTGTTAAGCCAACGCCTAGCAAAAAGCAGCGACAACTTAACAGTGGAGGCGTAACCAGCTTCCCCGCTAACCAGGCCAGACCCTCTCTAACCTGCATTGCTCCATGATCCGCCATGCAAAACGCCCCAACACGACACAGTCAAGGGGGCAGCAGAAAAGCTGACTTGTGAGTTTTGGGCTGCATAAAATAAATGATCCAAAGATGTGGTCATATGTGGCACAGTCTGACTTGGTAATTTTGTCTTACCCGCTCCCATCAGCCCAGTTTTTTATCCCCCCCGATCAATCCATCAAGCTGAGACGAGACGTGATAACACGATGTTATTGCGCTCTTGGAGGGGCAATATTCTCTCTTTGGGCAGTTGGATATGAATGCAGTAAGACGGAAACGTGTTCAATATACCTGGGATAATATCTGAACCCAAAAGACATAAGAGTCCCATTCGCTAATACCTATCTAGGTACGTCAGGCGAGGTTATTTGCTGACTTATTTCCAAACCTCCAATGAGCACCCCGATCCAATATTGGTTTTTTGGTTTCAAATCTGGTTGCTGTCTGTTTATTAGCCCCTCGCAGCATTATCCAGCCACCATCGGCTATCTCCAGAAAAGACTTGCTGTATCCCGTGAACTTTTAATACATAACTGAATATGTGTTAAAGTCAATACTCGAGCCAAAAAAAAACAAATTGCATAATGTAACGCTCTGCACGTTCATCTGCCATATAAAGCACGAGCAGTCTAAACTCAGTTTCGCCTTGGATGACTAAGCCTCGGTGCTCCCTGCAACCACACCACGACATCAAGACATGACCCCGATGAGAAAGACAAACGCAAAATGTATCCACTGTCTGGCCATTGGGGCATCTCGTAACCCGAAAACTCTTCGCCAACCGCTCAAGCCAAAGAATTCCCTCACATTCGAGATGCTTTCTCACCACAAGAGGCCAAAATGTGAAGGAAACTAAATTTGGCGCTTTGCATGCCACTCTTCGCATCTTGACGCTGAGCGACTTTACCACATGTGCCGAGACGAGCAACACCCAACCACCATGTATTTAGGTTCCTCGAGTGATGTGAATTGCGTCAGCTATCTTTAGATCTGCCGACTGCGTAATTTGGGACAGCCAAGCAGGAAAAACTGAAATCGTTGACGGTACCCAGGCTGCGACAAAACGACGTGTCAAACACTGTCAGTCGGATCAGCGCCCGCCTCTTAGGCTAAGTACCAACAGAAGAGCTCATGTCAAAATCACTTGACAAAGAGAATTTGCTTCATTTTAGATTAAATAATGCAGTATTTGTTTGGGCAGCCCTCCAAATATGTCTAGCATTTTCCTCGTCTTGCTTGTAATTGTACATTGCCTGGAGCATCGCCAAAAGTTCAATACCCATTCCTTTTCCACAGCGCGCCCTCCTCGCTGTTCCGTAACGCCAGCGACACCAGCGTCGCATTCTTGATATAAGAAAAACCTGTGATCAAGTGTGAATCCATGCCCTCGCTCAATCTCAAAACATGTTGCCTGAGTGACTGACAGACCAATGAGCGTCAGTTGTGTGTAAACCTAAAACGCCAGCAAAATATCGTAGGATGGTGAAAACAAACTCTGATATCAGAGTAAATTACATAGGGAAAGTGACGGCATGCGGCCGCCGATTACTATGAGGCAGCTGCAATAGCCAGAGGTGCGGGCGATGCGGCGTGGTTGCTGGGGGCACTTTGCATCTCGACATCGTTGCCGCTGTTGCTGTTGCTAGCACTGTTGGCCTCTTGGCCATTCTCCTTATTTTCCTTGGTGCTACCCTCGGCAGACGCAGCGGAGGCGGCGGAGGCAGCAGAGGCAGCAGCCGACTCTTCAGCGCCAGACTCTAGAGTCTTCTTCTGGGGAGCGACCCAGCGAGGAATCTCCCATGCGACACCTGTGAAGCTCTTGAGTTGGAAGCCTCCCTTGGCCCATCGGCGACAAGGCTTGCCAGAGCGATCGAGAGCGCGAAGACCGGCGTTGATAGCTCCTTGGTTTGCCTTGGGTCCCAGCTTGTGGCCTCCAGCAGGCTTCGTGCCAGAGTGATCGATCGTGCCGTCCTCCCTAGAATATAATTAGTATAGAGCATACAATTGGAGCACATATTGTAAAAACTTACAGACGAGGCTTCTTCTTGGGGCCAGGCTTTCCTCGAGGCTTGGGAATACCATCATTTGATCCGTTGGCAGTGGCGGCTGATCGCTTGACACCCTTCTTCTTTGGACCCTCAGTAGGAGGCCCCATGGCTGAAGGGGCGGGTGTTCCGTCGGCAGTAGTTGCATCGGGGACAGGAGTGGCAGCGTTTGAGTCTGAAGCATTGTCGCCGTTTGTGACGCTGGCTGCTGGTTGAGAGCCAGAAACGGACGCGGCAGGTGAGTCGGCCTTGACTGTGCTGTCTTTGACGGGAGATTCCTCTTTGATGGAGTCGGGCGCGATCACGGCACGCAGCCTGTCGGGGGAGACTTTGCGAGTGATGATCAGAGTTGCTTTGGTGCTTGACTTGCGTCGCGCATCGGCGGATTTGGCTGGAGGAGCCATGGTAGGTTGATGATCGAAGTGAGAGAGTGAGAAAGTTGTTGATGATCTAGGAATGGGTTGTTGATGACAAGTCTCGATGTTGTGTTGGTTACGGTGGTAAAAAGCAGCGACAGGTGATGATGATGGAAGAAGAATGGGAAAGGAGCAGGTTTTGAGGAATAGGCTTGTTACGGGAGAGGCGGCAAATAACCAAACCAGAGACCCGGTGGTGATCCCGTGGTGGTCAGGGGTGGTGGGCTTTTGGGGCTTGCGTGGAGCGTTTAGTAG
>QRAA01000618.1:0-11352 GCA_003670145.1 Fusarium subtropicale
GTAGAGCTCAGGATGTCGCCCCTTGCGCCATTCCATCACTGCTCTACGTTGACAGATGATAACTTAATTTTGTATTTAAGGGTTACTCCTCTCTCTGTGTGTGTGCGTGTTGGAACCTGAGGTGTAAAATGTTGTGTTTGAGTTTGTTGGGCGTTGAGTTTGGTTGCCTGGGTGAGGCTGGTGGTCACGAGATGTGGGCGGAGTGATGCTGCGTACCTGGCAAGGCTGTTGTAAGAAAAAAGTACCTTCCTTAACTTGGTTACCTATAGTGCTATCATTCCACCGTGACGAACTATTTGAGCTGATCTGAACTGGCTGTCGTTCCAGTTGGGAGTTCCACCGGATGCTATCTAACTACCTAGTCTGGTGGACAAGCTGTATTGACAATCACACACCCAAGCAAGGTGTATTTGTCCAACTGCAGAACAATCACAATGACAATCGATTGTTGCCCATTGAGGCAGAAAGAGTTATATTAGGGAGGGATATCTCTCTGGAGGGCCTGGCGTTTCCTTCTCAGTCTAGTTCCCCTTGTCAGTTTTTGGACGCCTTTAGGTATTCAGGGGCAGATTGTTATAATCTGATGCATTTATATATACCTAAGTAAGGCCTCTACCTGTTAGAGAGGTATCAGCGGGGCAGTATGAGGAATCTTCTCCTAGCATTCTTTCCCTCTCCAGCTCGGGCTTCATTTACAACCCACACTCTAACAGATCGCCACAAATACACACAGAAGTATATCTGACGGCTTCACATTGACACACATATATATATCTATACATCAACCTCTTAGTTTACAACAGGTAGTTCTTATTATATCTCTTCTGATGGCCGTAGTAGAATATAGATATTAACCTAACAATAGTCAACGACTTCTACAGGGGCCACGAATCACCAAATCCCCTATCTCCGGAATAGCCCCGAATAGGATGCGCCAAAAACGCCAACACTGAGAAGCATGGTTCCGGGGGCCTTTCTGATACCCTGAGCATGCCACCCACAAGCTGGACATCACCAAGACGAACCGAAAGCACCCAAGTAACCACAAATTGTGGAGGGATGCAGTATCGTCAGACAGGCTCGAATATAACTGGGGCATATGGCTTGTGCTACAGGCTATCTTTTACGAGATTCTAGATACACAAGACAAGCGACAGTCGCTTAAGAATGGGGTTGCCACGGCAAAGATCAGTACCAGAGTACTGACTTCCATTACCAGGCACCTCGACCTAGAAAATAGAGTAGCGTCACTGGCTCACTCTGAGACTCCTGAATCCTAGCAGACTGAACCAGAATTTATACAGCGTTCTGGTACCCCTTTGTATGGTCCTCCTTTTAACCAGTCTACCCCAACCAACCGGCAACCTCTTATTGCCAACGCCGTTCATCAGACCCAGCCCAGTCAGTTGGTGTATCTGCTATCACTGGCCCATCCCCCCAGGGTCATATATTGCTCAGGGTATCAAGACTGACTTCATATGGCAAACGGGCCATGGGAAGGTCAGGAAGGCTGATCTGAAGCAGAGCTTGACAGCTCTTGAGCAGTCGCAACAGGATATCGGTGGTCCTGAAACCGAAAGATACTCCTACCTAATTGAAGACGAACAAATCTCAGTTGATATTGGCAGCTGAAGATGTGACAGCTACGAAAGAAAACGCGAAGAACCTCGCCGAGGCGCTCCAATGAGCGGCTCTAGTATCCAAATGATTCTGCGATCATGGAACTCATTCTAGGAAAGGGTTCGGCTAACCTGGCGGTTGCTGGTAGCGCTGATGACCTCGAGGAGGGAGTCATGAGAGCATCATGGATGCTGTTGAGGGTCTGCACCACCAGAAGCCAGCCTCCCCTCCATCAGAAGAATTAGTCATCAGAAGAATTAGTCACCAGAAGCACGAGGGACGAAATTAAAATGGCAATGATTGCTACTTTGACTAGACTTCTTGAGCTATTCATATCTGTATCCTAGAACCTAAAGGCTGGCGAATGTGACGGAGTACCTTGTTGGACTGCAATAGGCTCAAATACAGATTCTTACATCGAGAATATCTGAATCGGAATACCAAGAAATATTTGATATGCTATTCTTCCATCGTTGCGATTTTGTTCCGGAGGTTAGGTCGTGATCTACCTATAGGCGAGAGATGGGTGTTTGGCGGATGAGTCACCCTGGACAATCTACTTCATCAAAGGACGTACAAGAATAACCGCTTCCTGTCGGAGAGGCGGCGATATTTTTGTCTCCTTTCACACAAGCACGTTCACCATCAAAATGACAGCACCATTCGTGCTAGAGACAACAGCCCTCAATGCTGTCCGATCACTTCCGACAGACGTCTACCTCGTGCACGCGACCAACTGTATCGCCGAGTGGGGCGCTGGCATAGCAGCTGAACTCGCACGCGTCTTCCCAGCTGCATGTGCAGAATACAAGACATTCTGCCACGCCGACGCGTCTTCTCGATGGCCATCGCCAAAGCTCGCAGGGCAGTGCTACATCATTCCACCACAGGCTTCAGACGTGGCTAGCGGGGCGCCCAGAATACACATTGTGTGTTTGTTTGCCAGCTATGGTTACGGCAGAGGGAACACGAGGACTGGAAAGCCAGGAAGGGATGCGGCTGGAAAGATTTTGGCGCAGACGCGGATGGCTTTGAAGGAGATGCGGGCGCAGCTGGCGGGAAAGACTGGAAATGAGCCTGTCACAGTTTATTCACCCATGTTCAATTCGGGCGCGTTTCGTGTACCGTGGGAGAAGACATCCAAAGTTATTGAGGATGAGTTTGACGGCTTTGAAGGGCGTTGGCTTGTGATGGCACCACCGCCTTCTTAGGTGTGAGCAGCGCGAAGGAATTTGAGCATTAACCTGAAGCTGCAGGTTAGGTAGTCAACCATCAACTTGCATCGTGATATTGGCAGTTTAACCAGTTATAGGAAAAATGGCCTTTGACTTTAATAATAAGATAATGATGGGTAATATAATTCAACAGCTAACAAGACAACTTGGTATTGTCGTCTCCTGTGTTTTCATGAGCCTGCTTTTTTGACATTACGAGTCTCCAATAACCAAAGTACGCCTTGAAGATTTCTTCCTGCCTCGCTCACTGCATGGCCTCAGTAACACAATCCGGCCAATAGATCTACCAGTGTCGCCGACCAAATCTCCCGCCATTATTCCCATTCCCAAATTGTCATTCAGTCCATGCATCTCCTTTTGCTTCTTCTCTGCCAGCGTCCACTTTACGTCAATCATCAATCACATGTCAGACCCACTTTTCTCATCCCCCTATTTTACTCTCCGCCACTGTCCTCGTCGATATAGTCTGTCTTTTCCGGCTACCACAGCATCGAAAATAATACTTAGCGACCGTGGTGTAGTGGTTAGCATTAACGCCTTCCAAGCGTTAGAGAGGGGTTCGATTCCCCTCGGTCGCATTTTTGCGAATTCGATGATGGTGTTTTTTTTGTTTGATCTTTTACTCGCTGTGGTGTTCATTGGCTTGTTTGTTGTACAGGCGCGCGTTGTTGAGTATCCGTTGTATCCAGTGGTCCTACCATCTGATGTCGGTGGATCTTTCTTCCGCCGCACCTTCCCACCAAACTACAGGCTACAGCTACCGCATCATCACCGCTGGAGGTCTCCACAATCCTTCTTTACACCATCAGCTAAACACCCACCATCATACCTCCAGCCATTCTTAGTACTCGTCACGACAGCATTTCAGTTGCCGTAAACATACACTCTTCGCCATGACGTCCACAGACCCCAAGACCACCGACGATAAGCCTGTCGAGCAAAAGCCAGAGCAGAAGCCTGCCGCTCTCGGCGAGGACGACGAGTTTGAGGATTTCCCTGTTGATGGTACGCCCGCATCCATCCACGCTCCATAGAGATAGCTAACGCGAATACAGACTGGCCCGAGGACCAGACCGAAGCTGCCAAGGGTAGCGGCGAGACCAAGCATCTCTGGGAAGAGAGCTGGGACGACGACGACACAAGCGATGACTTCTCACAACAACTCAGGCACGTCAATCCAAGGCTTCTCCCGCACAATACCTAACAATTATACAGAGAGGAACTGAAGAAGGTCGAGGCCAAGCGCCGATAGAATCACGACGGCACCCATACCGCGACAAGCCGGGTAACTCCTGTGCTTTCATTCCCATCAACACATGATAGCCCAACGGTGGGACATCTCGAGAAATATCAAAAGGGAAAGGGCAATATGGCGGCTTAGAAATACCCATCATTGACGGAAGAAGATAATGGTGCTGCTACTATATCTGTACTCCAGGACCCTACATGCATGGTGGCAAGATGTGGACTGGGCAACCCTACGGGCACACAAGCTCAACCCCAGATGGGGGAATGCAGCAAGACAAAGCAACAACTCATATATCAGTCAAACACGAATAATTATGACGACCTCGATAATACAGGAGCCCCAACAGCTGGTGAATATGTGACTGCCATTGGCGAGGATTCTGGCGAACTACTCAGAGGTCCAGGAAAGCCCTACTACCATTGTGACTGCGATGGGGAATCGAGAAAGTGCAGATGCAGCAACTGCCACTGCGTGGATTGCCGGTGCGCGCAGAGGCTCAGAGTACGGCAATATGCGTCTCCATCTGAGAAGAAGTCCTTGAAACGGTCGGTCAATGGATCCTTGAGGTCGAGAAAAAGAGCCAAAACAGATCCGGGCGTTGACGAAAAATCCATGTCGCGCGCGAGGTCCCGTTACACAAGACGCCGGGTGAAGCTCTTGACACGATCTCAACATGTTTATCAGCTGCCTGCACCAGCTACACAAGATGAGGTCGTTGACGAGACCGAACCAGGTATAAGCGCCTTGCGTTTTACAGGTTTGCCAGATACGGGTTATGCGATTGATGGGCATGTCCCAGGCTTCGACTTCGATACCCCTCATGAGATGCGTCTTCCTACTCTAGCCACTGGCCTCGGTCCTGAGAGCTCTCTCGCAGCTGAACAGGTGCCTCCCGAAGATAAGAGTACTAGAGATGACCCTTCAGTCACCCCTCAGATTGGCACGGCTGCGTCTGTTGGGCTCGGGGCAGAGAGTAAAGGTGAGCATTTAGCTGACAGAACTGAAGATCGGAGCACCCTAGATGTTTCTGATGCTGCTGACCCGGGTACGTCTTCCCAGCGCTGGTCGGATATCCACGATGGCCAACAGATGGGGATGTCCCATTCTTCTCCAGCGCAGTTTAATTGTCCTGATCACACGCGTTCTGCCCTGAATTCCGGGAACGAGTGCCCTGCTCCCAGTTCCGATTCAGGCAAAACGAACGACACGGACAGTACTGTTCCCGAAGACCAGGTAGCAGAACGAGCAGAACATGAGCAAGCAGAACGCGAGCAAAATCGGATGGCTTATAATTGCGATCAAATTATTGAGAGCATAGAGAAGGATGAGAGCGACTTGGACGATAACATGGGATTAGACGGCGACAACATGGAACCAGAGAGCGACTCAGACGAAAACATGCAACCAGAGAGCGACTCGGGCAACAACATGCAATCAGAGAGCGACTCGGACTAGCATTATGGTGTAACTTACATTATGGTACGGCACGAATGTATAGAGCATAAGCGACATGATTTGGAACTGTTATCCGGTAGTTTAATTAATCAACAAAGCGCGCATAACAAAAGGAATTGGACGTGTGTGATGGTTTTTTTTTTTGATGGTTTTAAGCCTCTATTGGTATTTGGTATTCAATTACTTTCTTCTGGTTCGCTACAGACTGGCTTTGCCGGCCCAACCTTTTTCCATTTTCATTCCCCGTCATCAACAGGTTCATATAATTCGTTCTCCAACAAATTGGATATTATTTACTTACTGGACAGAGCAGTAACACCGGGAAGCTCCTTGCCCTCGAGGAGCTCCAAGCTGGCACCACCGCCGGTAGAGACGTGGCTGATCTTGTCCTCAACACCGTACTTCTTGGCGACGGTGGCGGTGTCACCACCACCGATGATGACGATCTTGCCGTCCTTCTGGACAGCGTCAACGACGGCGTCGAGAGTGGCCTTTGTACCGCTGGCAAACTTCTCGAACTCAAAGACACCGGCGGGGCCGTTCCAGAGGATGGTCTTGGCCTCGGCGATGGCCTCCTTGTAGAGCTTGACGGACTCCTCACCACAGTCAAGTCCCTGCCAACCGTCGGGGATACCGTCCTTGTCGGTGGCGTAGCCAGTGTTGGCATCCTTGTCGAACTTGTCGGCGGTGATGTAGTCGACGGGGAGGACGAGCTTGACGCCCTTCTGCTTGGCCTTCTCAACGAGGTTACCGACGGTCTTGGAGCCGGCCTCGTCGAAGAGGGAGTTTCCGATGGAGACGTTCTCGAGGGTCTTCTTGAAGGTGAAGGCCATGCCACCGCAGATGATGAGGGTGTTGACCTTGTCAAGGAGGTTGTCGATGAGCTGGATCTTGTCGGAGACCTTGGCACCACCGAGGATGGCCAGGAAGGGACGCTGGGGGTTCTCGAGGGCCTTGGCGAAGTACTCGAGCTCCTTCTTGACGAGGAAACCGGAGGCCTTTTGGGGGAGATCGACACCGACCATGGAAGAGTGGGCACGGTGAGCAGTACCGAAAGCGTCGTCTGTTGTCGTCAGCATTGCACTGCAATCATGATGGAGGGAAATTGGGATACTCACTGATGTAGACGTCACCAAGAGCGGTCAGACCCTTGCGGAAAGCCTCAACCTGAGCCTTGTCGGCCTTGGTCTTGTTGCCGTCCTTGTCCTTGGAAGAGCCTTCCTCCTCAATGTGGAATCGGAGGTTCTCAAGGAGGATGACAGAGCCATCCTCAGCCTTGTTAACGATCTCCTCGACCTCGGGGCCGACACAGTCGGGGGCAAAGGTGACCTTCTTGCTGAGGAGCTTCTCGAGCTCGGCGACAACGGGCTTGAGGGAGTACTTCTCGTTGGGGGAGCCGTTGGGGCGTCCGAGGTGGGACATCAGGATGACGGACTTGGCGCCATTCTCGAGGGCGTACTTGATGGTGGGGAGAGCACCGACAATTCGCTGGTTGTTGGTGATGTTCTTGTCGGAGTCGAGAGGAACGTTGAAGTCGACCTAGGAGGGGTTTTGTTAGCTGAGAAGATTTGAAGATGGCGGGGTATTGCGTTGTTGAGGGTTTAATGGGAGGAGGGTGCGATTGAAGACAAGTGATTGTAATGATTGCAGCTGTAATCGAGTCTTGATGATACTCGAGGGTTATTTCATGGGAGCGCGTCAATTGATGGTCATAACATCTGACGATGAAGTGCGGGGAGCTCATTCAAGCTCAACAATCATGATCGCGGGGTCAATCAGCAACTTTTGTTTGCAGTGTGTACTTACTCGGATGAGGACCTTCTTGCCCTTGACGTCGACGTCAGCGATGGAGAGCTTGTTGGACAGCGACATGATTGCGATGTTTTGTAGGGAGTAAAATAATTGAGGATGAAGGGATGATGAGGGAAGAAGAAAAAGAGAGGTGATTGCTGGGGAGGGGAACGTCTGGCTGTAAATAGTGCTAGAGGTGCTGTCGCTGCCACTGGTACAGGCGCTGAGACTGCGGCAGAGTCTCAGCAGGTGGGGGTCAATCTCAACGCGATGACGCTGGCGGGGCTTTCGCGGCTGCACTCGCAGGTGGTGGAATGATGGGAACCCCTGAACAAGACATTCGAGCCGTGAATCTGGCGTGAGATGTCTTGTTATCAGTGACCTTTTGCTTATAATTCCCATAACAATTCTCTGTCTTTTCCTTGCCATGACACGACACGATCGGTGTCGTCTCGGTCTACCTCTCCCTAGTTTCTACAGCGAACGAAGAAAAAGTCCACACATTCCCAGCACGGACTTCAATGTCCAGACAAAACACGGGACATTGTGTTTCTGTTTCTACACGTCGCCGGGTTACGGCGATTCTCCCGACTTCTGGCTATGCGGGTGCAGAGATCTCCGGAGAGACGCGGACCGGCTCAAGATGCCTTACGTTATATACTACAACGCCGAGACATGCGCTGTTTGAGCTGTTACGTACAGCATGATGTCTACCTTGTCGGCCTGTGTCTGTACAGTGAAACCACAAGATGATCAATCGGGTGCTTCCAAACATGATACGACCCCACCAGTATTTCGATTGGGGAAGCTGTTGACAATCAACAGTTGGCATAACTGTAATCGTGATATGCATCAGATATGAGGTTTAAGCTAGCAAATAGAATCTGCGAGAATCCCACGTTGAGAGGTGATCTGATAGTCTAAACTCGATACATAACCTTGCCTTGACATGTACTTATTATGCTCTACAACCCAACCGTCGCCACAGATTCCTCAGACCACTTATATCTCGGTCAATTATATCAGGACATGCCACTCCTTCACTCGTCTGCGTTGCTGGGTTCGTTGAAGACCTGGTAGCATCGTATTTAACCGCCGAGTTCAATCCCGGGCAGTCAACCCATTCGATCAAGACAACTTAGTACTCTTCTACGACCGAGCATTAATTCACGCGCAACTCTCTTCTAACAAAACGTCGAACACATTAATCACTACATTTCACCATGATAGACAACGAAATGATTCATCAAATATGTAATAACAAGGCCACCAGTTGTTTTGTGTTTTCTTATGACCATCCTAAACAAAACTCCTTTATCTTTTTACCATCCCAGACAGATCATTTTACTTTATTCATACATGCCGTTTCATCTAAGATCTCTGAAGATCAAAGTGGAAAGAGCGGATAATTGAGTCCGTATCGTCAATAGCGAGAGGACGCACATCAGCCAGGTCCTTGATCTTGGCAGTACTGTCGAGTGTGTCAGTAAATGATTCCTCAAATATTAGGCGAGCTGTCAAACTTACACTTGCTTGATCTGGTCATCAGTCATGTTCAATCCGAGCTGCTCAACACGACTCTTGATGGCGTTCCAGCCAGTCAATCTGGAAGCGAAGTGAACATATCGGGACATGCCGAAATCAGCAGGGTCGATGATTTCGTATGTGCTGGGCTGGTTGAGGATAGCCTTGGCGTGGATACCGGCCTTGTGGGTAAAGGCACAGAAACCGGTGATGTAGTTGTTGAAGGGGACGTTGATCTCGACGGCCTCGGCAACGAGATCCTCAATCTCCTTGAGCTTGTGGAGCTTGTATCGGGAGGTGACGTATTCGTGGCTGTTGACGATCATACGGGCCAAGAGACCTCCGAGAGGGGTGATACCGTTGCGCTCGCCGATTCCGAGAACTGAGGTGTCGATGTGGGTGGCTCCGGCCTCGAGGGCAGCGTGGGCGTTGGCAATAGCGCAGCCAGTGTCGTTGTGGACTATTGATGTCAGTTTCTGCGATATCAGATTGTTGGTGTGGGAAGCTTACAATGGCACTCGATGTCACAGCCGACAACACCACGGAGAGTTCGGACAAGGTCGTAGACCTGGCGAGGAGAAGCGCAACCGACTGTGTCAGCGACACCAACACGGTGAACACCCTCCTTGTCAACAGCCTGGTAAAGACTGAGAAGGTCGACAAGATCACTCTGTTATCTCGTTAGCTACCAGCTTTCCCCAATTGGGAGTATAGGTGGAAACATACTCGGAAAGAGTCCTCAGAAGAGAATCGGACCTCCTTGCCTTGGCTAAATGGAGTCAGTACAGTGGTCTGTTGGGAGTTTTGATGGTAAGATGACGAACCTCTTGATGTATCGGATGACCTCAATGGCAGACTCCTTGATGTAAGCCATGTCCTTTCCGTGAGAGTGCTCTCTCAAGTACTGAGAAGTGCCAATAACGACATCGACACCTGATAATAATTAGCTTCTGCCATACAGAAAGTAAGGCATTGGGATTATTACCGTCAACACCAGTCTCAACAGCGACCTTGGCATCTTCCATCTGCGCTAGTGTTAGTTTAGGCTCGAGGTGGCCGACATCGCACGAGAACTTACTGTGCATCGCACGTCTAATATTTTGTTAGCAAATTGTTTACAACTCAGTATCTGTCGCAATTGAAGACTCACGGGTGAGGATCTTGGCCTTGAGGCCGAGCTTGCAGATCTCCTCGCAGTCCTTGCGGGACTGGGGAGAAGCGAGAGGGCTGGTGAGCTCAATGTACTCGACACCAAAGTCAGAGAGAGCCTTGGCACTATAAAGATGTTAGGATATCGATCGCCGATGGGTAGATGGAGCGAGGGTCGTCGTACATCTTGATCTTGGTCTCTGTTGGGCACAATCATGTTAGTCGGTCACGCTCTTTAGCTTGTGACAGAGACAAAGTGACGACATACCTGTGTCAAAGTAGGCATTGGCAAACTGCTCGCCCTCTCTCAAGGTGCTCTCAATGATCTTGAAGTTGTTGGTGTTGGAGAGGAAGTCGCCGACGGACTGGTAAGGCAGAGCAGCATTGTGATGAGGCTTGTGGATGGTGGGAGCAGCTCCGTTCTCTGTAACCTCGACGTTTGACATGATGGGCAGTTTTAGATGTTATGATATGATGGGAAACGAAATCTGGGGTATCTGGAAGAAGAAGGAGATTCCGAAGCTGAAGGATCAAAGGTAAGAGAATTGGGAAGTTGAAAAGTCAAAAGTTGGGGCCTTCTTGGGTTAAGTTATTTACTACGAGCAGAGAAGAGGCGGGCAATGACTTGGGGACGTGGACTTGGGCCTGGTTATTGGTTATTGGTGGGGGCGGGGAAGAAAAAAGAAGAGAGAGAGAGGTACCTGTACCAATGCAGTATACTAATGGCTGAGCTCCGAATGGCGGAGGAGAGATGAAAAAAGTTTCCATAAAGAGTGACGCACTTGAGCATTGGCACTATCAAATCATACGCCAAGCTGAGGGCAAACTTTGCTAGCACGGTACAAAGACCCTGACCCTGTGGCCGGGATTAGTCCGATTAGAGAGTGCGGAAGAAAGAGAATTCATGACAGTACTTGTGGTCAATTAAGTAGGTATCAGGTATTTGTTGTTCAATTGGATCTTGACTACTAAGGTAAGTCGTCGGGTGAGACAAACGGGTTACTGCTGATGATGTGAACCATACCCTACAACAATACTTCAATGAAAAGACTCTTCCCTTCCACAGTGCTGTACTGTACTCCATTCCATATTTCCAAGCTATGACGAACTCAATTGCCCTTGAACATGTCTGATCAACAGTCTGAACATCTCTATTCCCCACTACCCTTGCCCCCTTGAATTCTTGAGTCAGACGCCGACTATCGGGCTCCAGCATCACTCACTCACAGGGGGGCCCTTGTTCTTTGCGGGGTTGGACTGTAATGTTCCGTATTCCCAATCCGTATTTGACTGAGCTTTTGTTTGTGTAGCTGTAGCTGCAGCTGCAGC